>PVIJ01004308.1:28582-44512 GCA_004024925.1 Scalopus aquaticus
TCTTGTATGTCTTTTCTGTCCTATGCCCCCCCCCCCCCCCCCAACTCCCTCCTCCACCCCCGCTTCATGTTCCTCTCTGGCTGTGGCAGGGCATGCCCTAGTAGAGCTGTAGAGTAATCGCTGATCTGAAGTCTCCAGTAAGGATGGCCGGACTTCAAAAATTTCATCCCAGCTGCTCACCTCCTTGGCCTCTGTGGCTAAGAAGCAGAATGTGTTCAGACTTCAGGCCCCCACAAAGCAGGCTCTGGGCTTTTTTTCTTGACATCCAGCCAACAGGGTGTCAAGTTACATGGCTGGGAGAAGCAGTAATGGATGCCAAGGAGGGAGTCAAGGGAGGGAGGGATCACAGGAGGGCTGAGGCAGGTGGGCTGAGAGCCCAGGGGCCCTAGGGAAGGGAATAGACACTCCTAGCATCTGTCACCCCTGGGTACGTGGGTCTTTGACTTTGGGGTGCAAGCATGTCTCTGTGTACAGACACATGGAATATGTCTCTGAGGGAAATGCTGCCCCTAGGGAAAAGAGAGTGGGCTATTGAGTGTCCCAGGGAGCAACCCTTAGGCCCAGGAGTCCGTGGAATATCCCAGAAGCATGTGCTTGTCTAGATGGCTAGTACGCAGGGGCCTATCGATGATGTTGGCAAGGTGGTACGGCAAACCTGAGAACTGATGATAACTAGGATTTTTGTAGAAGTGATTGTGGAATGGAGAAAGCTTATTGAATTAGGCATGCCTTCCTAATTCTAAGAATTGCTTTCTGCCTTTTTCTCAGACACTCCAGTGCAGAGGCGCTCCTGTGGGACCACTTGTGTCCCCTTCCTTCATTGGTAGCTCTGGTCTCCTGCCAGCCTTCCTGGTTGTACTTTCTTCTCATCCTGAGTCTACATTTGCCATGGCAACCCTCTGTACAGGAGTAACTTCTGGTCTTGCGAGGTGGTTACTGGGTGAAAACTTCCCTGCTTCTCCCTAGTAATGGCCTCTTCTGGGGACAGTCTGAGGGAGGACATGGAGCTAGCAGTAGGGGCTGCTTCACCAGACTGTCAGCCATGGGTGTGGTAGCTTGCACATATTGGTGCTGCTTCTTGGGCCCTCACATCCCTGCAGTCCCACTCCAGCAGGATTGGATGGGCTGGTTGGTTTCATCACTCACGTGTGATGACCAGGGCTGGTCTTTGTGTCTGTCTCTTTTCCTGAAGCTTCCTATGCTGATTGGACTCAGCAATCAGACGACCTTCCACCCTCCAGGACAAGTTCCGAGGACCCAGATAGAAGCTGCCAGGCTTCTATTGACCTTGCCTCAAAAACTTGCATGTTGCCTCCTCTACCTTCCTGTAGTTCAGAATGAACTACAAAACCTGCTTAAGACTGAATGGGAGCGGGGGAGGTGCAGGTTAGTTGGAATGAGCCACTTCTACCTGATTCTGTAGGCAGGAGAGGACCTATCATCAGGTTTGACTATGTGGTTCTTTATATAGTGTGCTGTCAGCTATGAGCATTTAGGTGCCTTGACATCCACAGATGTCCTCAGCTCACAGGGACCTGTTGTTTGCGTAGACAAATGTCACAGATTCCAGAAATCCTTTCCCTTCGAAGGGTGTATACCATTTCTCAAACAGCATGTGTGCCTGTGGAACTAGTGCCCACATATGCAAGGTTGTCAGTCTGCAGGCATCACTGTGCTCCTTGTGAGCTGGGACCCATCCTAGAGTCAGTGCTGGGGAGTAAAGGCGCACCAGTCAGTGCCAAGAGAGGAAGGGGGCATGCCACCCTTCAGGACACATTGGTATGTACAGCAGACAGCCCCTTCGAGTGTTACCCGCCATGGCCAGTTGTCTGCTACTTGCCAGTTTCACACTTGCAGTGAGCAGTCCTAGCTGCTTCAGAAGAGTTCCTGATAGCCTTCTAGGGTGCATAAATCTCTTTGCCATGAGGGTTGAGTCTCTCCTTACCTGCAACCCAGAGGGGTAGAGGGCAGGGATTCTTGTCCACGAGGCACAGGAAAGTGTATGCAGACTTGGGGCACAATGCAGCTCTGCAAGCCTTAGTGAACCTCAGGTCTCTAGAAGCAGGTTGTATAGCCTCTCCCCCACCACCACCCCACATGGCACTAGGGAGACTCCTGTCCTTCTGATGCTGTACAGGAGTGGGGGAGCAGACACAGGCTGATCACACTCCGGGGCTGGGAATATTTTTGAGGCACAGATGGTTTGAAGTGACTTGCTCTGAGGCTTACAAGGGGGGTGTGGAGGAGGGAACGTGGTGAAGGCAGGACGAGCCCACACAGGAAGTGTCTGTGGTAAGAGTTGGGGTATGCAAAACCTGGGGGGTTGGCCTGGGAGGTTTGAGCAGCTCCTAGGGAGGGGGCGGTCTGGCTGGGCCAAAGATCAGTGTTTGAGAAGGAGCATAGCTCTCAACCCTCCTTTAAATAGCTCCCCACCCAGCCCAGGTTCTCACTGAGCCACAATTTTAGGGTCACCTCAACATCCCTAGTGTGTGGAGGGCTCTTGATTTTGTGCCTATGGACTTTGAGTAGGTCTGGGAGGAATGTGCTTCATGCCTACACTGAGAAGTTACCTGATGCTCATGTCAGTCCACTCCCACCTGTGTCCCTTCTTCCTCCTGGATGTGGGTCTTTCCCTCCTGGTGGACATTAAGGACTGAACCACGTTTTAGCTGGGGCTTACCCCCACTCCTGCATAGCACCAGCTTTCTAAGTGGGGTTTCAGCAAACATGAGTGAAGGGTGTAGATGAAGTTTGCTTCCCCTTCTCAGGCTGTTCAAGGGCCAGGGTGCCCAGGACAGTTTCTATGTTTCCCGGATGACGCCTAGCCCTGGTTCAGCTGGAAGACACTGACCATTGGGTGGTGAGCAGCCTTACTCTATACCCTTGTCATGAAATTAGACTTGTAATCCCACTTTTCTTCGGACAGATCACAGAACTGTTGTTTATTTTTAATCAGGGATGCTTCTAGTGCTTTTTCCTTTGTTACCTAAACTTTCTTTTGATCATATTTTACATAAGGGCTCCTGAAATGGACAGGGTCACTAGCTGTACCCTGGAATCATGTGGCTTCCAAGTAAGCTTGGTACCTCCCCTTCCCTGCCCCGTGTGTGTCCAGTACCCCTCCTGCCCCCAGCACAGTGGACCAAGGTTCCTCTCTCATGTTCTCCAGCCTAAGTAGTTTGGTAATTTAACTTTTTAAAAGAATGCATGCTAGAGTTTTAAGCCTGTGTCAAAGAGTATCTTTCCCAAAGTAAAGAACTCTGGGAGGGTCTGAGAAAACTGGAAGACCTTCGCTTCACAGACTGAACTTGGGCACGCTTGTCTGTTGGAAAGGAGAGAGGCTGCTGGCCTCTGTATGTATGGGAAAGGCACCCCCACGGGCCTCTCACACAGGAAGTGCTGCAGTCTGCACTGGGAGTGAACTGGCACCTCCATTTTCTGACATCACCTGCACCCTACCTCACTTCTCAAAATGAAGGCTGTGTCACGAACCGGTTAGAACTGGCTGTTGCCATGGTTTTTACTTTGGAAGGCACCGTTAGGGGGTCATGTGACTGAGGAGGGAAATGCCTTTGTCACATGACATTTTTGGTGGCCTGATTAACATACAGGAAGTTCACTCTGCTGGCTGCTGGGATGCTGAGTGATCATTGATGAGAGGTGACATCAGTTCTTGGGCTAGGTATTGATCGATCTCAGGCCAGGATGGGCCCTGGTGTACTGTGGTCGGAGTGGGTCTCAGTCCCACTCCTGCACTCTTCCCTCAAGCAGATTTGAGTTATATTAAGCCCCTCACCTTTGGAAGAAGTACATGATGAGGTAACTGGTGATAAGTCATCTCAGCTGCAGTCTGAAACTCTAGATGCGCTCCTGCCTGGGCTACTGCTCCTTGGACAGCTACGTAGGAAACCCTGGGTTGGTCCTTGCATCCGCAGAACGTAGAACTGGAACATCGAGGTCATCTTGAAAGTCCCAGGTGGCATGGGGTGGTCAGCCAGAGGCAGATGGAAAGAGTGGGAATGGTTCCCACATTTGCATTGGTCTGTTGGCTTTATAAGACCCGAATGAGATGTCCTGGATGACTTTAGAAACAGTTTCTAGACTCGAGAATGTCGCTGATAACCCAGGAAGGGAATTGTACCACGCAGGTAAGGTTTTTTTCTATCATGCTGCTCTCTTGTAAGAGGACTGACAGTCACACTGATTAAATCAGACTGGGTACAGAACTGAGGTGCAGTACCTGTGGTGGTAGGAGGGTAGAGTCTAGGTGGAATCAGCAAACCCTGGGTAGCTGATCCTCTGCCCCTCTTACCCTGAAGATGCAACTCACTTTGTGGGTGGGAATGGCTGTTTCAGGTCCCAGATAGTGGCCCCCACCCCCACCCCCCAGCCACTCAGGTACAGCAGGAGAAAAGGGAACTCAAGTTAACTGCGGTTAACTTCAGTCTGTGCTCTGGACCATAGAGCCACCTAGTGGACACATTTGGTCCTGGCCAGCTTTCCTGCCAACCAAGGATGGGATTCTTTAACACAAGTGCTGAGTCTGAGGTCTTAAGAGAAAGTTTATGTTGTGCCCTCAGCTCACATAGCTGCTTGTCTTGGTCAGGGACCGTGATTGGAGGTGAGACTCCATCTCTGGGACCCTTAGTCCTCATGGGTTGGGGTCACATCACTGTAGCTGCAACTCAGCAGCACCCAGTGTGCAGTATGTGCTCATGTTCCTGTTGGGCTCTGTAATGTGACATGCATTGACCTCAGAGCAGTCATCTGTGTGCACGCAGACTTTTGTGAACCTGTCCCAACAGGATAGCAATAGGAAGATCTGAGTGGCATTTCACAGTTATGACCCGTTATCCCCTCTCTGTTCAAAGAGCAGGAACAGGCAAGTCCCCCACAGTAGTGAGCTCCCAGAACAGTACAGGCATTAAGTGGAGAGTGAATTTATTCATAGAGAAACGTGGACTGAAATGATGGGTATCTCATAGTGCAGTTTGAATGGTGATTTGTAAGGTGGGCAGGTGTGGGGTAAGAGGTCAAAGGGTAATGGGGAGAGTGGCCTTGACACTGGCAGGACAGATTAGTCCATGCACTGTTAGAGTGTGGGGGTGGGGTGGCTAGAAACCAGTTTGAGCAGATGAGGTGGGTGGAGCACACTCAGATCTATTCCAAAGTCGGTCCATTTCAAAATATGAACCCTGCTGCCACTCTGCACTGGCTTGAGGAAGAGGCCACTTGTGGCCCAGAAAGGACTGTCCAGCAGGCAGCCTTGGCCACCTTGGGAGGGTGTAACACCTTTGCCTGGGAGTACAAGTGGAGGCTGGAAGCATGTGGAAAAGCCCCTTTGTCCACACACTGAACGGGGAGCCCTCAGGAGTTGGGGCTGGCCTTCACATCAGGTGACTTGCAGCACAGGCAGGCCCCTGGTTTGTGAGGCACACATGTACCCTCGCACCAGCAGACAGGAAGCCCCAGTGGGGCTGGGATCCAGGCTGAATGTTTTTACCTGACATCAAGCCACGTGTTAGAGGAGGGAGCTACAGTGTGTTTCAGGTGTTTGGAACCTGGGGACGTGAAGGTGGGCACGAAGAACAGTCCCAGCTTTTGAGGGCCTGGTAGTGAACTGTGACTTGGTGTTGCTGTTGAGCATAGTGAGGACAGCCAGGTGGTTAGCTCACCAGCTCACTGGGTCTGTGTCTGAACCGGACACTTGCAGGGTGTGGGTAGGCTCTGGGTTCTGTGGTGCCACTGCTGGTCCTCTGGTTACACCCCATCTCTGCTCTGCAGTGACATGAAGTTGGAGAGGAGAGCCCCCTCACCTGATGTGATCGTCCTCTCTGACAATGAGCAGCCTACAAGCCCACGGGTAAACGGACTGACAAAGGAGGCTCTGAAGGAGACCAGCACAGAGGCCCTCCTGGTGAGCTGTTGCTTGATGGCACCCCACATGGAGCTGGCAACAAGGGGGCCTTCTCCCCAGTCTCCCCTCAACATTGTCCCTTTGCCCTTGCAGAAAAGCAGTCCTGAGGAACGAGAAAGGATGATTAAGCAGCTAAAAGAAGAGTTAAGATTAGAAGAAGCAAAACTTGTTTTATTGAAGAAGTTGCGTCAGAGTCAGATACAAAAGGAGACTACCACCCAGAAGGTGTGTGCACATTCGTTCCCTCATTCAGGGTCAATGGGAACTAAAAGACTGGTGGGGGGGGGGGGGGGGGTGCTGTGTTTTTTGGGGGGCCTGAACTCAGGGCTAGGGTCTAAATAGAAAGTTGTGGTTCAGGTTTAGATTTTGGATTTAGCTAAAAGGATGTCAGAATTAAAGGATATCAAGGTACATTTTGTTCTAGAATATTCTGGATCCGAATGTGTAAAAGCTCATTTCTCATAGATGAGAAGCATCAAGGAAACAAAGCAGATGACATGGGAACTTCTGGAAGCATGGTTCCTGGTTAGGAGCTGTGTGCAGAACCTGTTTCCCCCAAGGCCTGCTCCCACAGGGGCCTGCCAGACAGGAATGACCTCAGAGGCCATATACTGGGGCTCCTGCTCCTGCCATCTGCCCTCGTGCCTCAAGCTTTCTGTCGTGATGCTTCTGAACTCAGTATACCACTCAGTACAAGATCACATCTATTTTCTTGTGCCCCTTCCTTTACACTAACCCCTTTCCTTATAACCATAAAGTTCAAGCAGACTTGTGTGTAAGAACACATGTTCCCTGAGAGAGTAAAGGTGGGAGGATGCTCACTGATCTGACCTGTGGCTTGTTTGAGCACCCACCCCCAGGCAGTTAGCAAGTGGCTTTGGTGTCTGTGCATCTCCTGATGGTTGAGTCTCTCTGTCCTGTGTTCCTTGTCAGTTGTTGAAGACTTGGTGAAGCAACCTAGTCTGCCACTGCCCCTTCTCAGTGGAGATGTACTTTTTGACTCCAGAGGGTGGACTAACCTTTCTGGTCCTAGGTCCTTTCCCATCACTTAAACCACAAAGTGATGCCAAGAGTCCCCTGTGGGTGAGGGGTGCTGGAAATCTCCCTGTTGACCGTTTTGAATGTGTCAACTCCTGGGAAGACTCACATGGTCACTTACCAGGCTGGAGGCAGAACATTTGAGAGCCTGGTACCTTTGAAGAGGAAGAAAACCAATTCACTATCAGATTATTTATTGGGGGTGTGGCAGGGGGGAGGCTGGTGGCCCTCTCATCTCCTGAGTGTCCTGTTCTCTCACAGCCTGCAGGCTCCACGGGGAGCTCTGTGACCACCCCTCCCCCACTTGTGCGGGGCACACAGAACATTCCTTCCGGCAAGCCATCGCTTCAGGTTAGTGTCCCCTATATAGCCCCGATCAGGTCCTGCAAAAGTCTGCCCGTTACGTCTGAGTTAGCCAGAGTGAGACCTTCCCTCTGGCAGCCCCCAAAATAAAGCATCTTTGTGGTCCTAAACCATGAGGCCCCACACTAGGCTGTCATTGGCTTCCTAAGTAGTAAGTTGGGGTGGGCCCCCTCCCTCCCATTAGCACCCCTGGGAAACTGGAGAGATCTGAGGTCTAAGACTTGACCAGATTCCCTTTGTCACAATTCCCAAGGGTGGACACGGGGCCTGATTGCGCTAAGTCCTGGTTTGTTCATGGTCATCTCTGGCACAAGGTGAGATGTACAGTGCGCCCATGCCTGAGCCCTGACTCAGGCCAGCAGGGAGATGACACAGATCCTGGCTAACTGGGCGTGTGTGTACGTGTGTGTGCGCACGTGTGCTCGTGTGTCCCTGTGCTCCTTGGTGGCTCTCACTCCTGAGTGAGCCCAGGTTTGTGGGTGCTTGTCAGAGTCCATATTCCTCCTCTTTTATGATTAGACATTTTAACTTTCTTTTTCTCCATTGGCCCCTTTCTTTAAACAAATAAGTCCTTTTACAAAAGTAAACTGCTTGTTAAAAAAAGCTGTGTCAGCTCTGGGGTTGGTGTCATTGACAGACTTCCTCAACTCGAATGCCTGGCAGTGTCATCCCACCACCCTTGGTCCGTGGTGGGCAGCAGGTGTCCTCGAAGCTGGGGCCACAGGCAAGCTCGCAGGTCGTCATGCCACCACTCGTCAGGGGGGCCCAGGTGAGCTGGGCACTGAGAGGGGCAGCCCAAGCTACTGTCCCCCTCACAAAAGCTACCCCTTCCTCTACCACCCCACTCATCATCTTGTCCTCTACCCTTCCCCCACAGCAAATTCACAACATCAGACAGCATTCCAGCACGGGGCCACCGCCTCTCCTCCTGGCCCCCCGGGCATCGGTACCCAGTGTGCAAATTCAGGGACAGAGGATCATTCAGCAGGGTCTTATCCGCGTCGCCAACGTTCCCAACACCAGCCTGCTTGTCAACATCCCTCAGGTGAGAGTGCTGCAGCTGTCCCCACAGGGCCCGTGATCCTAGGGATTGTCTCCAAAACGTGTGATTGACCTACCTTGCTTCCTTAGCTGGGTGAGACCTAGGGCAGTCCATGGAGCTTGTATCTGCATGCAGAGGTCCTGTGTCCAGATCTGCTATCTAGAAGAGATGGCTTGGAGGAGATAGACTTGGGCTGAGATGGGGAGGCTGCTTCAGGGGCATGTGGGGCCAGCAGGTTTGGGGAGAGAGAGTAGGCCAATTGGGTCATCCTATGGGCTTTCAATAGCGGGGTGCGTGCTCTTGGACACCAGGGCTCCCTTTATGCCGCAGGCACAGCACATGAGGAAGTCCTTACAGTACTGACGTATGTTCTTAGCCACAGATCCCTCACCTCTACACAGAGTTTGAGCTGGGGAGAGTCTGTCCTTCAAAGAGCTGGGAAATGGGACCAGTGTGAAGAGGAGCCCCATTACAGATAAAATGATAGAGTTCAGGGTTTTGTTGACAGCTCAGTAGACTACTCGCCCTCTTTGGGTGCTGTGCATCCTTACTGCTCTCCTCACATGACGCTTGATCAGTAGGGCTCTGGGCAGCATCCTTGCCTGCTTAAAAGGCAGGTTCTTTTCCTTTTTTTAAAGATTTCATTTATTTTTGCATAGAAGAACTGGGGTCTAGGCCGGAGGTACAGGGGTTGAGAAGATTCACCAGAGACAGTGGGGAGCAAAACAGGCAGATCAGCTGAAGTGCTCTGCTGAGGGGAGCAGCGGGTGAAACAGGAGAGGTCTGCTGCACCATGTGAGTGTACTCCCTGGCTGGGGATGGGTCTGAAGCTGCCGCTGAGTGCCATCACAGTGGTAGTGCTGAGACTTAACCCCTGGGCCACCAGGGAGGTTCTAAAGGCAGGTTCTAACAGTCTTGCTGCCCTTGTGGAGCAGTTTCATCCATCTGTAAATCTTTGCCCCATTCTGTATGCCCCACAGCTCCCCACCTTGAGGATGAAGATGGGGCAGCTGTAGGGCCAGGCTGTCAGGAGTTCTCCCATTGCATCATCTACATCTGGATGCTCAGCTGTGGAGATCCCGTTTGAGACTAGGAGTCCTGGGAGGTGTCCAGTTCTGTGATGTGTGTAGGTTATTGGTGGGGGGGGTATGTGCAAAGTCTCCTCAGATTCCCAACAGGGCCCCTCCCTCCAATTCATGATCCACTTTGGATTTGGGAGGAGAAGGCACTTACCAATGTTGGGATGAAGTGTCATGGAGCAAGAGACATGAATGTTCATAAAGTGGTGTGAGGGCAAGAGGAACGGAGAAGAGGGAATGACAGTGGAGTGGGGCATACAGAGGTGTCCAGAGACCATTCTGAGTGAAAGGTCTTAATGATGGGGCTGTGACCGTGTTCCTTTGTGGGGGTAATTGCCTGGGAGCCCCACTGTCCTGGTTGTGGTAGATGGCTTCCCGGGTGTCCTTGTGGCAAATCGCAGATTTGAAATGTGTGTGGCTCACTGGACATTGGCTAAACCTTACCAGGTCTGTTTATCAGACTGGTCATCTCATGAGATGATGGGTCCTGTGCCACTTGGCTGCATTTGCAGGCACTACCCGTAAGGACTGTTAGCCAGTACAGTGAATGTCACTATTTTTGGGTGGTGGGTGCAGCATGTGGCGCCTGCCTCAGGGCAACACTGAGTGCCCTGCCCATTTTCTTATCTCCCTAAAGCCCTCTGCAGCATCACTGAAAGGGACAACGGCCACCTCTGCTCAAGCCAACTCCACCCCCACCAGCGTGGCCTCTGTGGTCACTTCTGTTGATTCCCCAGCTAGTCGGCAGGCCGCTGCCAAGCTAGCACTGCGCAAGCAGCTGGAGAAGACATTGCTTGAAATTCCCCCACCCAAACCCCCTGCCCCTGAGATGAACTTTCTGCCCAGTGCTGCAAACAACGAGTTCATCTACCTAGTGGGGCTGGAGGAAGTGGTGCAGAACCTGCTGGAAACACAAGGTGAGGTCTCATCAGTTCCTCTCCTGGAGCTCCCTTTTCATGGGCTATATCCAGTGCATGGCTCCTGTGTGCGCCTATTGTGTTTCCTGAGCCATCTGGGTACATCTTATGGGTATTTTGTTGTCAGTCCTGCTTGCTGTGAGGTTGGTTAACTTCTTAAATATCACAGGCACCTTCCTTCTGTTGGGGCCTTTGAGAATCAACCTGAAGCTCCAAGCTCATGATTCATAGGGACAGGCAACCACGGCTCTGGGACTTTTGGTGTGCTTGGGGTGGGGCTAGGGGGCGCAGAAAGAACTGTAACATTCTGCTAGGCCTCCCTGAGACTGTCCCAAGTGTCACTAATAGTTGCTGCCCAGTAAATGTTTGCAGGACACAGAGACAACATTGACAGAGGATTCGGCTTCTTGGTGTCCTGTGTCCCTCAAGGGTGGTGGGATCTGACTGGCCTTCTGACCCCCTGACCAAGCTCACTCGTCTTCCAATAGCAGGCAGGGTGTCAGCTGCAGTCGTGCTGTCCCGGGATCCCTACATGTGTGCACAGTGCAAGACAGATTTCACGTGCCGCTGGCGGGAGGAGAAGGGGGGTGCCATCATGTGTGAAAACTGCATGGCATCCAACCAGAAGAAGGCACTCAAGGTGGAGCACACCAGCCGGCTGAAGGCCGCCTTTGTGAAGGCGCTGCAGCAGGAACAGGAGATTGAGCAGCGCCTCCTGCAGCAGGGTGCTGCCCCCATGCAGGCCAAGGCCGAATCGACTGCCCCACATCCCACGTTGAAGCAGGTGAGAGTCCAGCCCTGCTCCGACTGCATGCCAGTGGCCTTGTTCCCAGGATGGGACCTCGCTCCCTTTTGGCAGGCAGCTATTATTGGCAGGCAAGATATTCCAGAGTTCTGTCCACACTTGGCCATCATCTGCCTGTTTGTTAATTGTGTGTCTAAATTGCATTTAATGGTGATGTTTGGCAGTGAAAATACTAATTTGCAGTTTCTTTAGACTTTGTAGCTTTCACTTGCAGTGTGCTGGCTGACAAGTACTTCTTGTCTAAAAGGACTTTTTTGAAATCCACAATGAGAGATTAAAGGGGCGTTTGGAAGAAATGTTCTAGCTAAATTAAGGAGAGAAGCAAGTTTGAAATCAAGTTTTTTGATTGCTTTTTTTATGTTTTGTTCCCTACCCCTATGGATCCGAAGCTCCCTGTTGGCAAATTTTTGTGTCCTTGGAAGTCATTTAGTCACTAAACATATCTTCTCAAGATTCCTACTTAGTCGGGTGACTGTGTTATCCTTGAGAAACGGCCTGTCCTGTGTGTCCTAGGTCTCACTCCACCACATCCTTTTGTTCACTCTGGGTCATTCTAGACTGGCTCATGGGCAGTGCTGACCTTGATTTTAACCCCCATTTGTGTAGGTCGTAAAACCCCGGCGTAAGTTGGCGTTCCGCTCAGGAGAGGCCCGCGACTGGAGTAACGGGGCCGTACTACAGGTCAGAACTGCAGTGTGGGAGCCCGGGCACCATGCCACCAACCAACCCTCACGCCCAGATTGTGACCACCTCAGTCACCAGCTGTCTGTCAAGCCCAGTGACCGACACTGCCTGTGTCTCTGTCTCTTTCTCTCCCTCCCCCCCACCCCCATGCATTCCCTTCCCACTCCCCTCTTGGTGTAACTTACCTGGTCTCCTGATTTTGGACTTTAGGCACTATGTGGGTGGGAAGAGGTCGGCCAGAGCAAGGAGAGGCTTCACTGAGCATCTCACCCTCTCATCCCTTCCCTACGTGAGCTCTCGCCCTCTCTCTAATGTAGGCCTCCAGCCAGCTGTCCCGAGGTTCGGCCACGACTCCCCGAGGTGTCCTGCACACGTTCAGCCAGTCACCCAAACTGCAGAACTCAGCTTCGGCCACAGCCCTTGTCAGCAGATCAGGTAGACATCCGGAGAGGGCCGTGAGCGCTGGCAAGGGTAATGCTGCCTCCAACTGGAAGAAGGCACCCCTCAGCACAGGTGGGTGGCCTTATGGGCCTCAAGTGGATGTGCCATGGGGTGGGGAGGGGGTTCATTCCTTCCTTGTTTCTTTTTTCTCTAAATTTTTTTTTTCACATCCCCCTTCCTTATTTTTAACAAAGATGTGCACATGGAATACAAAGGGTGAGTGGAAGTGGCCCAAAAGCCCCTTGACCATCAGCCCTTCTCTCTGAGAGCTGTTGCCTCTCACTTGGCATTGAGTCTCTTCTGGTCACAAAGCAGGCTGCCATGAACATGTGGCGGCCTTGGTGGATGCTAATCCTCTCACTACCTGCATACTCTGTACTTAGACTTGCAGCCCTTGGTCCAGAGTCGTTCTCTGGCACAGAGAACGGGTTGGTGGCATAGAGTGCAAAATGGGGCAAGGACATGGAAAGGAGGTTTCTGAGGCAGGGTGTTGGGTCCCAGTGTGGCAGTGAATGGCTAAATGAAGGAGGCAGCTGTCCCTGAGGAGCCCCTGTGTTGGCTGCATCTCTGTAAGAAGAGGAGGCACCCCCAAACACTCTGTCTCCTTAGAACTGGAAGAAGTAGGCTAGCTGTGTACACAGCAAACACAAGTTAGAAACATACCTTCCTTGGGATAGCAAGCTCAGGACGGGTGATGGGATCCATGTGGCCTGAAAAGTGTAAACATCAACAACGAATTTGAAATACAGCCTGGAACTTACATTGGACTGAAATTCCTTTTGTTGGAAATGTGAAGTTTTTAAATGAGTGGAAAAGTCAAATGCGAGTGTGTGTGTAAGGTGAACCTGAAAAGGGAGCCTGAGGTTGTAAGATCAGAGGTCAGAGTGTCGATTCACAGGGAGCACTTCGGGAAGGAATCCTGCCAGGGCTCCTGGCTACCACAGGTGTCACAGTGGTGAGCAGATTTGGAGAGCTGGCCTTAAGTGGGTTCTTGCATCTGCCCACAGAACACTTGTTCCACAAAGCGTACTAACCTCCACCAAGAAGACACTTGAGAAAATCAATGACAGGGGCTTCTGCAGCGCCAGTCCTCACTCCTCAGCCAAAAATTATTCTGTTGGGGGTCAGGTCTCTATTTTCCAAAGACAAAAGTGACACTTGGTATTCTTGGACATTTGGAGAACACAAAGAGAAGATAGCGATGACAGTGCTTTCTACCCCAAGAACAAATGCTGCATTTCAGGGCTGCTTCCACAGTCTGCCGCTGCATTTCACTGGCCATGGCTAATGCTGCGTGGTACTCCATCATGCTGGCTCACAGTTGTTTGCAGTGCTGAGCAACACTATGGTAGACTCCTCTTGCTTAGCTCTTGGCAGCTGATGCAGTCTGATTATTAACAATCTGCAGGGTTATTGCAGCAGAGGTTGGCCATGTCTAGAAGGCCTCTGAGTTCTTCAATTCTTTTAAGCCTGGAGGCTGGCTTTTGAGCCCCTGTGTTCAGTTGGCCAGAGGAGGCTCGGGGCCTTTCAGACACCTCGCCTTGACACACTATCTGTTCTGTTGCAGGTGGGGCCCTTGCGTTTGTCAGCCCGACCTTGGCAGTGCATAAGACCTCCTCAGCTGTGGACCGCCAGCGGGAGTACCTCCTGGACATGATCCCACCACGCTCCATCCCCCAGTCGGCCACATGGAAATAGTTCGAGCCAGCCCAGTGGAGAAGACGCTCCCTTCGTCCTCCCGCCTGGCCCTGCCACCCTCTGCTCGGGAAGACACTGCTCCTGAGAGAGCAAGTGAGCGCACTGCCTCTGTTCCTGGCTGCAGTCGCCTTGCATTGGAGGCCACTTCACCGGTGGATGAGGCTCATCACTGGGGGCCCTTTCCCTTGGGCTTTCTTCCTTTCTTTGCCTTTAGTTTGCCCAACACCAGCAGAAAAGCGGACCTGGGGGCTGGTTCTGCTCCCGGCCCTCCCTTCGCCCCTGGCAGGGCACTGGGCGCTCACTCTGGACACTGTGACATGCTCAGGCGAGGCCAGCGCCCAGGGCTTGTGAAGTTGAGCGGAGCTTTCTATTTTGTTTTCGCTTTTCCCCCGTCTTAGCCTCCCAATCTCTGACTGCCTTCCTTCATGGCAATCTCTAGGCTGAAAGATTTTTTTCAAATCACCTCATGATGATGGAGTTTAAAGTAAACCGTTCAGACAAAGGGGTCCCTGCCGAGCATGGCCCCCACACCCCAGAGGGTGGGCCACTGACAGCACCACAGTCCCCGGTGGACTTTCACCTAGCCCTCGCTGTTGCTGCTTGTCCTGGAGGGCCCTGCCACACTTAGCAGAACAGCCAGAGAACCCAGGATTCTGGAAGCCGCACTACCTTCGGCCGAGAGAGGCGCGACATCAGTGGAGTCCACAGGCATGAGCAGGAAGTTGGAGGAGGGAGGGCTGTTGTGTTTTTTGTTGTTCTTGTGGTTTATTTTATTAAATTTTTTTCCTTTTCCTACTTATTTTAATGGATGACATCTTAAGCCTCCCTGGCCTGTGCTCACATCAGGTGTGTCCAAGTGGGGCAGCATTCCTGCCCCCCAGACTTCAGGGTTTTTGTTTGGGTCTAGCATAGAACCTTCCCATAAAGCTGGGCAAAGGTTCACCTTCAGAATTTTTTTTAACCCTCTTTAGAGTCTGCAGAAACGTTTTACAGAGGATCAGGTCTGCCCTTAGTCGTGCTTTGTTTTGGTCTTTCCCTCTCCTTAAGAATTGGTTCTGTGAGGAAAGTCAGAAACTGCGTGTGTGTGCGCCCGCGTGTGCGTGTGTTGCACTCAGGCCAGCTCCGTGCCTGTGCGAGGCATCCCCTGAGTTCACACTGTGTCTGTGGAGACTCGGGGTATGCTGTTCCCACTTCAGCCCCAGCGGTGGTTTTCCTATCCATGCAATTAGGACTTAATTTAAAATCCTTGTTTTGTAGGGCTGCCTTCTTCAAACACACTGCTACCACGTTCTAATAAAGGCTCATTTAACCCCCTCATGCTGTGTGAATATTGGTGTTTAGAAAACATTTCTGACACCTAGTTTTGCAAAACATTTTAATTTGTTATGTACAACTTCTAAGTTTCTCGTTGATTTTGTTTTGAGTGCATAAGAATGAGGGGCTGAAGGCGGGGAGGGCAGGGAGGCATTCATTCCAAGATCCAGGGACTTGGGGGAAGGAGGGAAACTGATGTTCAGGAGGTGGGGGGAGGGTGTGTTTCTACACCAAAAAATCAACAGTATGCAAACATTTCTATTCCTCGGATTTTTCTGTGTGCCTGGCAAATAAACACCTGTCTTATACTAGCCTGAACTGTTAGCCCTCTCTGTTCAACAACCTGGGCAGATTGTCAGTTTGAGTGAGCACCTGGCTCATCTCTTCCCTGGCAAACAGACCTCACTTCTGTGCAGTAACAGATCAGGTGTGGGCAGTCACCTCAGTACTGGGGCTTAGCCCAGTCAAAATCTCCCTCTTCTGCTCAGGAACCACCGCTCCTCTGGCAGGACTCCTCTCAGCCATGGGGCTGTGAGCAGATCTGTGACCCATCAGGGACCACTTACTGTGACGAAAACCTCGCTTTTCTTTGAAGGGCAAGAGCGTGAGATGCCTTAATTTTTAGTTCTTAA
>PVIJ01004308.1:44612-120155 GCA_004024925.1 Scalopus aquaticus
CCCCCCCCCCCCCCCAAAAAGCTGGTCTCAGTGCTGGGATCCTTGTCCTGACAATTTCCAGGCTGAGGGGATCTGGCTCCCTGTGCAGTGAGAATATCCCAAACAGTGACTGTAACATCGCCAGTTTGATTTCACAATCCCATGATGGCAAGTGGAAACTGCAAAATGTCAGCCATTTTGTGTGGTAGGGGAAAGGGGTGGGGTGGGGTGGGAATCACAGCTCAAAAGTCATTTCTCCCATTGATGGCGAGGCTGGTTTAAAGTTGTGTGTGCACACAGAGGCATGCCACTTGGAGCCACCCATATCACAGGGACTTCAGTCCCAGTGTCCTGTAATGTCTGGACTCTCACTTTTGACAAGTTCAAGAGTGGCCCTTCTGGGGGTTGCCTCTGGTCCTGTCCAAGACTTTGTGAAGCAGAAGTTCTCCCCTGTACAGAGGGAATGAGGCAACAGCACAGCCTTGCTGCATCTCAGTGCCTGTGCCTCATCCACAAGTGTTGTGGAGGGAGAGACATGGAGGTTTTTATGTAGATGTTTTCATCACAGGGGTGTGAGTAGAACAGACACCCTTGCTGCTTCACCGTAGGGCTTTTCTTTGATGCCGAGTTATGCTGCATATGACGTTTGCTTAAAGGACTTGGACTGAGCTTTTTAAAAAAGAACAGTTTTATAATGCTTAACAAAAGTGTAATAGCCGTTTACACTAGTGCAGGGTATATGGGAGGGGTTTTTTTTTGGGGGGGGAGGGTTGTCACTTGTATTTATTGTGACTCTAAATCTTTGATAATAAATGTAAAAAAATGTTTGCCATCAAACTGGAATAGAAGTTCAATAGAGGCTGGAATCAATGGCTATACACCATGTCATGGGGTGACGTTTTAGAATCGGAAGGACAATAAAGAAATGGATAATGTGTCGACTATTTTTCTTTTGTCCCCTCTGCCCTGGTTTTGGGCAGCTTGGAGGGGATGGCAGGGTGACCAAACAGGGAAGCATTTGATTTGATTCTTGAGATTCTTTCAACTTCGCACAGGATGGAAGCCCCTCCCCGCCATCCCCCAATCTGGGTGCTGTACACTTAGCCTCCGTTTCCACCAGAACCCATAGGGCTGAAGGAGGGGTGAGAATCCAGCGGGTTTTGCCCATTGGGCTGGCTCATAGCCCAGAAAGCATCTGCACCAGAATGGCAGGTTTTTCCAGAGTGCTTTTCAGACTTGGGCATGGCATGGGCTGTAGGATGTTCTAGATAAAGGTTCTAAGCATAGCCACTGGGTTGGATCTAAAATGAACAATTCCTTGTATAATCTTGTTTTCAGTTGTTGACAAACTTCCAAGTTTGATTCATAAAGTGGAATTAATCACTTTGATGGATTCCCATGTGTATAAAATATGAGCCTGTCCTTGGGTGCTTTCATGTGTCTGCTGTTGATAGGTGATAGTCTTTGAGGCTTCCCTGTCTCAGGGGCTGATGACCTTCCTACAGCAACAGCAATTTGCAGCTCCGTGATGGGAGACATGATGAATTAACTGCCGAATGTGTCCCACTCCACCTGTGGCAGCCTGACAGGTGCCTCATGCCCCAATATTGGCCAGAAGTGCACTTAAGCGGTGTTCCCTCACAGGCTCTCTGCTGGATCAGGTACAGGCTGCTCAGAAGATCAGGGGTGAGTCTCAGGCAGCTTCCCCATTGAAAAAATAGGACACTTGCCCTGATCTGGGACTTTTCCCCCAGCCTCTGAACTGAGTTGTGATCACTGTGGGAGAAGTAGGCCCCATCGTTCACACACATTCCTCCATGGACAGAAAACAAAGCCTCTGCCACACTGCAGGTGCTGAGATCACACCTGTGACAAGGCAAGGAGGTGACCCTTTAGGCTAAGTTTTGAATGGAGAGAGGGAAAATGGGGAGTGCAAAGGGTCAGGTGAGGGAGGCCAAGCTCAAGGTTGAGGACAAGGCGGTCTTGGAGCTTTGCTAAAAGGGTTTGGATGTGGACTCTCATCTAAGTACAGTGGGATGCTCAAGAAAGCAAGCCACAGGCCTCCAGTGAGCTATAGCCCTCCCCAACAACTTTGACAATGGGTTCTTGTCCCCATTTTCCAGGTGGGCAACCCAAGGTGAAATTCAGGTAAGGAAAGGTGTCCTGGCATAAACCAGAGGGTTAAATGTTTTGTCTCAGCTCTTAAGTTAACAGCTCTTGCCCAGAAACAGGCAAGGCACTACCCCTTAGCCTCAGTTTCATTTACTGCAAAATAAGGGGAGTCAGGGAAGCTGACACTTAATCCCCAGGGCATCTGAGAGCCAAGGAAGGTAAGCAGGGTGGGGCACGCAGAATCACGGTGGCTGCTCCCAGGGACTCAGATGGGGGCAGGTAAAGTTAAGACAGATGTTTATCATCACTCCAAATGAGCCACTGTCAGTAATTCCTTCCCAGGCAAAATAACTTCCATACTCCCCTAGGGCCTGTGGGGACCCCTCTGCAGATCCATACCTTTTCCTCTCCACTGCAGTCACAGGGACTTCCTGAGAGGAAGCTCGCTTCTGTTCAGTCTCACTTCTGTTCAGTCTCACTTCCGGACACAGCTCAAATACCGCTGTTTTAGACCACACACACCCGCATTCAGCACCACTTAATTTTATTTCCATGCCATTCTTTTTTCACTTGCTCCTCGCAGAGGCACGGATGAGCCGAACCGATTTTGCTGAGTCCAAAGTCTGGCAGGCGCTCAATAAATACAGGAATCAAGAGGACCAAACGAACCGGCAGGTCTGGCAGGCTCATGACCCATCCTCGACTCCCCCTTAATGAGGAAAGCTGATGCCACTTTCCCAACCCCAGGGTTCGAATACTGGCTGTGTTTTTAACTCCCACTCCCTCATCGACGAACCTCGTAAGTAAAGACAGACTCCAGCAGTTCTGCGCTTACACCCATGAGAAGATTTGGGGTCCAACAGTCCAGCTCCTCCATCCCCAGCACCGGGGTGTGCCAGGCTGGGGAACCCCAAAGGCCAGGGTTGCATCCCCCCAACTACCTTTTGAGACTTTAAAGGGGTACTCCGCAAACTTTTAAAACTTCCCTGGGTAGTGCCCCACCCATCCCTGCTCCGTAAAAGGGGTTCATTGCTAGAGCCAGGTGCGAGGAAGAGCGAGTTTATTGCCAGTTCCACTAGGGGCAGCGGCCAGAGCAAGCCAACCCCCACTGCATGCGCAGCCCGCTGGGTACGGGAACCGCACGTCCGCTCATTCCGCGCAGGCGCAATGCTGCGTCTCTCTCGTTCCGCCCCCTCCCGGGGCCTTCTCTCCGGGGAACCGAGGACGTCCATGCGCCTTCCTGCTCTCGGGGTCGTGGAGCAAGAGCTAGATTCCACGCTGGTGCAACACTGGCCACCAGAGGGGATAGAGCGAGGGGAGGGGAAAGGGAGGGCGCATGCGCAGTGGCGCCTGGCGGCTAAGGGAGACACGCCTCCGGAGCGGGCGCCGCGCGTGCGCAGTGCTCCGAGTTGGGGGTAGTGGGGGTAGGTAGGCCGGACCCCCAGCAGCTAGCCGGAGTCCCCCGAGCGCAGCCAGCCGTTGCGCGCCACCTGGCCGGCCGAGGGCCTGGCCGACGGGCTGAACTGCAGCAGCTCAGCGATCAGGGCCTTGCAGCGCTCAGACAGCTCGAGGCCGTCGGGGTAGAGAACGCCGCGCTTCTGGCGGCGTGGCAGACCCGCGATGTCCGAGTCGTCGAAGGGCATGCACCCGGTGACCATGACGTAGAGCACGACACCTAGGCTCCATACGTCGTACTTCTTGGGGTCGTAGGGGATGCCCAGGAGGACCTCGGGCGACGCGTAGGCCGCTGAGCCACAGTAGGTGGTGCTCAGGTCAGGGTAGCCGTGTGCCTGGCGGCCGAAGCCAAAGTCGGTGAGCTTGACGCGGCGCTCGTCGGGGCTCAGCAGCACGTTTTCGCACTTGAGGTCGCGGTGCACCAGGTGGTGGTCGTGCAGGTAGCGCACTGCGCCGGCGATCTGGGCGAAGAGGTCTCGCGCCTGCCCGCCGGGGATACGTCCATTACGCTGCACTGCCTGTAGCAGGTCAGTGGCAGCAGCCTCCATCACGATGTACAGCTTCCCGTTGCACACCTCGATGAATTCGAAGACGTGCACAATGTGCGGGTGCCGAACGCCCCGCAGGATCGACAGCTCGCGTGGCAGGAACTTGTTGACAAAGTCGGGTGGTGCGCGCCGCCGGTCCACCACCTTGATGGCCACGGTGCCTTTGTACTTCTTGGACGTGGCCACCTTCACCTTGGAGTAACTGCCCTCGCCTATGGTGCGGCCCAGCTTATAGCCGAGTTCGCTTAGAAGTTTGTCGCCCGACATGGTGGCGCTTGGGGTGCGCGGGGAGCAGGAGGCGGCTGCTGTCGGGGGGCGGCCGGACTCCGATCTCGGGCCTAACCCATGGTGCTTGGCACCTGCACACCTGCACCCCCATGTGCCCACTCCCAGGGTCCCTGCTGCCGCGGTACCTTTAATTACCCAGGTAACAATTTCTGCCTTGTGAAGTGACTGCAGGCGTCACCCTGTCTCGGGGTGGGGCCCACCCCGTGGGGCCCGCAAGGTCCTCGGGCTTTGTGACTCATAGTCATTTTGAACGGTCAAATTCCTGACGAGAGGCCACTAACAAGGAGTCCCGACTACCACCGGGGAGCGGAATCCAAGCCTAGTATTAGGATAGGGGTACCTTTTGAGTATGAAACCGAGCTGCGGCTGACCCCAACCTCGTGCACCCAGCCCTGATCATGTGGAGCCCAGAACTGCAGGAAGAGCCCCGAAGGGGAGAATATGGGAAAGGGGACTCAGTGACCTGGCTTCCTCAAGAGCTTGGCTTTTCTGTCCGCCATGTGCATCGCTCCAGGTGGGAAATAACCCAAAGATCTTTTAGGGCACCGGCCAGGGCACCCAGCAGGGACCAGGTGTTACACCTGAAGTGAACAGACCTCAGCAGCATCCGGGCGGCACAGTCGCCCTCACGTTCCGCCGCTTGCGGCCCCCACATCAACACCCAGGTTCCCCGCCTCGTTCCAGACTTCCGCGACAACTTCCGCCACATTCATCATGGCGGCGCCCTCCCTTACGTAACTTCCGCCCGCGAGCGGAAATGCAAGGCCCTGCGAACATGGCGGCGTCGAAGGTGAAGCAGGACATGCCCCCGCCGGGGGGCTACGGCCCCATCGACTACAAGCGGAACCTTCCGCGTCGGGGACTGTCGGGTCAGTGTCACCCTGTGCCTAGGGGTCAGGATCTGGGCCTGCGGGACTCTGCGGCGGTTGTGGGGGTGGGTGGCGGGCCTCAGTTTCCCCTGCGGTGAGACGGGAGGCAGGTGCAGGGGTCCCTGTTGGTTTCCTGTGACAGCGATATCTTTGGTTTGTCTAGCGCTTACTTAGCTCTGCCTCCCGGCAAGTGCCCAGGATGTCGACTCCGTTAATACCCATTTACAGCTGGTTCGGCTGATTTGTGCAGCCCGTGCCCCTAGCCGTAGGCCACACTCCGGCGTCACTGGCTTAACTCATGGGGAAGCTGAGACCCGAGAGAAGCTGCGACCTTCTTCCGGGCCTCTCAGACCATAAGTGGGGCGTAAGCCGGCTGCACTCAGGGAATTTAAAAGGTGTTTGGTGCTATGGTTCCTCACTGTTGCTCCATCTTCACCCCCAAAGGATGTCCCAGGAATATGTATCATTAAGTTGTTCGTATTACTGAGTTCAACACATAAAATTTTGAAAGAAACAAAAGGTACTCATGTTTTGCAACCAAAAAATACGAGTCAAAATATAGTTATTTTGAACGGTCAAATTCCTGATGAGAGGCCACTAACAAGGAGTCGGGTGAATATGTTTGTCATAACTCATCAAAGTTTACACTAAAAACGTGCGCATGTTACATAAATTAATGCATACAGCAAAAAAAAAAAATGGGCATGGTAAAAATTGTAATAGTTCAAGCAGTAGAAAAGTTAATGTCAGGTGAAAACTCAAGTCCTCCACCACCCTTGTTTTTATGTTTCAGAACAAAGACTGGCAAACTTTTTCTATAAAGGAGCAGATAATATTTTGTGCTTGAGGGACCGATGGTCTCTGTCCACTGCTACTACTTTTTTTTTTTACACTATTTGCAAACCTAAAAGTGTTTTCAGCTGGAGAGCCTTACAAAACCAAGGTACAGACCAAATTTGGCACCACAAGGGCACTCAAATCTTAGAATAGAATGAAAGAATATAATGTGATCTCTCTCTCCATTTCTTTTTCAAGGTGCTATCGTCCCTCAGTATCCATATAGTATATTTGCATATAGCTTATGCACATCCTCCTATATACTTTAAATCATCTCTAGATAATTTACAATACCTAATACAATGTAAACGTTCTGTAAATAGTTGTTACGCTCTGTTGTTTAGGTAATATTGAAAAAAGTCTGCGTGTTCAGGACAGACATAGTCATTGTAGGCCTGCTATAGTATATATTCTTAAGTTGTGATTGCTTGAATCCACCGAAGGATATAGCTTGCTGATAGGGAAGATTATCACCTCACACGCAGACCAGTGCACCCCTCACATGTGCCACCCAAGGTCTATTTACAGGTGTGCACCCATGGGATCAGTACCCAGAACAGGCTGCAGAAGGGTCCCACTCCTCAGACCTCCCTGGGAATCCCTCATTCAGCATCCTTTTTCATTCGTGCATTATAAACATTGCCCTTATCCCAGTCTTGTTCTGGTTTATGAAACAGCAGTGCTTCCCATGTGCCCTAAATACCGCTGCCAAACTCTATACATTGACCTTTGTTGAAGCATATACAAACCAACCCCATCACCCTTCTGGTGGTGTGGTCTTTGTCTCTGGACCTGCCTACAGTAACAGTTGTCAAGTGTACTTAATAGTACTGGGCCCTGATTCATCTTGAGTTCACAACCTAGCTGAGGAGACAGACAGTCTTATCAAGATTTTGCATTGTGGTAAGAACCTGGAATAATTAAGGTCAGGGCCTTCTTCAGACCAGGGTAATCTGGAGGGAGGTCTCTGAGGAATCCTTTGGTGGAGGGAACAGCAAGGACAGAGGCCCCACTCAACCACCCTGCACCCCTCCTGTTCCTGTGGGCCTCCCTTAAATTGCTGCTTTTGAGCCATGATCCCCATGGCTCAGGTTGCCTTCAGTCCACACTCAACCAAAAGTCACCACCTTTTCTGTCACCCAGCTCTCTCCACTCCCCTCTGCATCCAGCAGGCAGACCTTTTTATCTTAGCTCTTTAACATTTTTATTGAGAGTCACATACCAAGTGGTACAGCTTACACATTTAACATGTATAAAGCACTGATTTTTTTAAACTCTGTTCACAGTTGTGTGACCATCACCATGATCTAAATTTAGAACACTTTCATCACCTAAAAGGAGACCCCATTCCCATTAGCAGTTTATACCATCCCTTCCCTAGGACTGTAGGGGGAGGGGAGGGAGGAGGGGCTTCCCCCCATTTGCTTTTTGTCTGTGTTTTACCTCTTTGGACATTTCACATAAATGGAATCACACACTAAGTGACTTATTTATGCATATAAGAACTGGGTGTAGGCCAGAGGTATGGGGGTGGGGGGTGGTGAGAGGATTCACCAGAGACAGAGTGGGGAGCAGAACAGGCAGATCTAGTGAAATACACTGCTGAGGGGAGCAGTAGGCAAGACAGGCGAGGTCTGCTGCACTGTATGGGTCAGTTCCCTGGTGAGGATGGAACTCATGCCATAGTGGCTGGTGATAGCTTGATAGCGCTGAGACTTTAACCACTGTGCCACTGGGAAGGCCCTTTTTTCACTCAGTTTTTGAGGTTCTGTGTTTTAGTGGGTGTTGGGGCTTCCTTTTTATGTCTGAGTAATATTCCAAAGTGTGATTAGACCACGTTTTATGTATCCATTTACCAGTTGTGGACAGTTGGGTTGTTTCCACCTTTTGACTGTTGTTTAACAGGGCTGCTTTGAACATTCCTTTACACGTTTCTGGTTGACATGGTTTCATTTCTCTTGGGTGAAATTTCACCTCGGAGTGGAATTTGCTAGTTTATACAGTAACTCCACATTGAATGTTTTGAGAAACTGCCAGACTTTTCCAAATTGGCTATACCAATTTATACTCCTACCTGTCGTGTATGGGAGTTTAAGTTTCTCTACATCTGGACAACCCTGTTTTCCTTTTTTTTTTTTTTTTTTTTAATTCTAACCATGATAGTGGGTATGAGGTATATTTCATTATGGTTTTAATTTGCATTTCCTTGGTGACTAATGATGTTGAGTATCTTTTCATGAGTCTGTTGGCCATTTGTGTAGCTTCCTTGGAGAAATGTCTGTTCAAGTCCTTTATGCATTTTTTTTTTATATTTATTTATTTATTATCTTTTTATATTTATACATACAAGCTGGGGCACAGGCCAGAGGCGTGGAGTGGCGAGAGGGTTCACCAGAGACAGAGTGGGGAGCAGAACAGGCAGATCAGAAATACACTGCTGAGGGGGGCAGCGGGTGAGGCAGGAGAGGTCTGCCACACCATGTGGGATTCTCCCTGGCTGGGCGTCGAACTCGCGTCGCCGCTGCCGACAGCTCCACAGCGCAGCGCTTAACCGCTGCGCCACCTGGGAGGCCCCCCTTTATGCATTTTTTAATTGGGTTGGTCATCTTTTCATTTTTGAGTTTTAAGAGGTCTTCATATATTTTGAATGCTGTTCCCTTCTAAATATGATTTATACTGTTATTTATACAGATACATGATTTACATGTTTCATGTATAAAACATATAAGATACATGTTTGTACTGAGCTGAAATTCAGCTGATGGTGTCATTCGCAGGAGAAAAGTTTTAAATTTTAGTTCATCTGTTTTTTTCTTTTGTCTTTTGTACTTCTGGTCTCATATCTAAGAAACCATCGCCTCATCCAAGGTCACAGAAACTTATTCCTCTCTGTCCTAAGGATTTTATTGCTTTAGTTCTTACATTGAGGTCTTTCATCCATTTTGAGTTAGTTTTTGTGTTTGGGGGAAGGAGGGAGCACACTTTATTCTTTTGCATGTGGCTATCCAGTTGTCCGATTTGCTGAAAAGACTGTTCTTTCTCCATTGAATTGTCTTGGCACCCTTGTCCAAAATCAATTGACCATAAATGTTAGGGTTTATTTCTGGAATCTCAGCTCTGTTCCATCGATGTAAGTATCTAGCCTTATGACAGTGCAGCTCTGTCTTGTACACACAGCTGTGGGTGGTGAAGTTTAGTCCTCCAACTTTGTTCTGCTTCAGAATCGTTTTGGCTATTCTGGTCCCTTGCATTTCCTATGAATTTCACCATCTGCTTGTCAATTTCTGCAGGGCTGGTGAGGGAAAGGTTGGGATTCTGGTGAAGGAGGTTGGGATTGATGGGGAAGAGAGTCGGGATTCTGATGGGAGGGAAAATCAGGACCTGATGAGGACTGCATGGATTTTGTACTTCACTTTGGGAGTGCTGCTATATGAACAATGTTAAGTTTCAATCCGTGAATACAGTACCTGTTTCCATTTATGTAGGTCTCCTTTTACTGATCAAGTATCCTTCTGGCATGCTCCTTGCTGACTTCCACCACCTGACTGGCAGCTTCTAAGGCATACACACCCCTGAGGGCCTTGGCCTTCCCACCCTCAAAGGAGAGAAGAGTTAGAGCCTGTGTCATTGTAAAGGCCGTCTTGGAACTTATCTTACAGTGGGCCCACACATGGATGCCCTGTGTGAGGGTGAGGGTTCTCCATGGAAGGCTGGGGCAATCCAGGTCTGTCCCTTAGGTTTGGGTGAGAAAGGAGGCCTCTGGGTCCCTCTGCTGCTGTTGAAAGCCTGAGGTGGCTCTGCTGGCATACTGTGACCATGGAGAAAACATGAGAGAACAGGGAACTGGCCTGGGCACTCAGACCTCTTGGGAGATGGCTTGCCTCTGAGCAGACACAGGAATCAGGGTACCGTCACTTCCCTGCCCTGATACCATGGAAGTGTCTCACCGTAAACTCTCCTTTTTAACAGGTTGAATAGACTAGGGGGGATGTTAAAGACAGAGCCAGTTTTTCATTCCTCTCCAGATCCAGCAGAGGTTCCTGTGCTGGAGCCAAACTGTAGAAGAAAGATAAATGCAGGGACTTGGAAGGCCCCTGTGGGTACCACGTAGGACCTAGATTCTCAGAGCCCTGACACTGCCTTCTATTTACTGGGGGTTTTCTGGAAGTAGAACTGTCCCAGCAATCACAAGTCCTGTGCAGAGAAGAAATTGGAAAGATGAGGGCCTCGGGGCAAGCCAGCCCCAGTCGAGCCTCAGGAGATAGGGCCTCCTTGACAACGCCAGCAGGCCCCCAGCCTGTCAGTCAGGATTACAGCGGGGAAACCTGCTGCTGCTCAGTAAATATTCATGGCAGCCTGTCCCCCTGGGTCTGGACAGGAGATTTCACCCCACTAAGCTGAGAGGCAGCAACACCCTGGGTGCTCAGGGGTAACTGGGCATCTCTGCAGGGCACTGCCTATCTCTGGCAGCCCTGTCTAGCTCCCTGTGGGCAGCACACAGAGAGAGGTAACCCAGGCATCCGGGAGCCTCTCTGGAGTGGGACCCAATTGTGGACACTGTCCTTCCCCATGGGGACTGGCCCACTAACTCCAAACAGAAACATCTAGACCCTTGGGGCTTTCCACAGTCATTGCCTACTGGTACCTTCCAGAAGCCCCAGCGTGAGGGCAGAGGTGAGAGAAAAGCTGAGGCATCCCGCTGTCTCTGCCTGCAGAGTGGGTGAATGGGACAGAGCAGTCAGCAGCTGCTGAGGAGCAGGTCTGAGGGTGGGGGCCAGTAGGCATGCACAGAGACAAAAAAGTAGTCTGAAGAAATGGTACCCGTGGTGGTACTGGCATCTGTGAGTAGGGTGGAGGAGGGATGAGGGGTTTCATTCATGCTGCTGAAGGATTTACACAGCGACTGGATCATGCTTCACAAGAAAGGGCGGGGCTGCCTTTCCCCCCTGTGCTGAGCCTGTGGCCCTCTCCCCACAGGCTACAGCATGTTTGCCGTGGGCATCGGGACCTTGCTATTCGGGTACTGGAGCATGGTGAAGTGGAACCGGGAACGCAGGTAGGACCCCAGACTGAGGGGGAGGAGATACATGGGGCCCCGAATATGGGACACCACCCACCTGACCCATCCCTTAGGCCCTGAAAATGTGGCACTGACCCAGCAGGTCTGCATTGGGTCTTTACTCTCAAGAAATGAGTAGTAAACCTGGGGGCTAGTTAACCTGCCTGTGGGAGTAGGGGAGAAGGACAGCCTGGGAGCTCTCTTAGAGTTGTCTTGTGGGTCATGAGCAGACAGCAAGTTAACAAGGTCTTGACAGCGACCCATGTGAGACAATGGCCTTTCTGTCCATCGGGGCTTGCAGTGGCCTTGGTTTTGACTCAGCTTCCTCAGTTCATCCAGATACCCTGCCGGGGGCTCCTCATTGCATACCTCCCGGCCCCCCCGACACATACATTGGGCCCCACTACCCTTGTTAGCACCCCATTGAACTCTTACTTATGCCCCCACCACCACCACTACCACAAGGCAGGGAATTCTGGTGGTCAGAACTGGAGCAGGCCCAGCAAGTAGAGGCTGCAGGACACAGATGATGAACTCAGGAGTGTCTGACTTGAGTTGAGGCCTCCCAGGATGCACTACCTTGGGGAGATGCACACAGCCCTTACCCCAGGGTGTGACTGTGGTGGGGAAAGTAGTTTGGAGGGATTGCTTCCCTGGGCATGAGGAGGGGGTCGGTGAGTAGGGAGGGTGTGAGGGGCTGGGGAGGGAACTGAATTTCAGATCCTTCTCTAGGGTGCTGTGAGATATTCCCGATGATAAGAGAACAGGGCCAGAGGGCCACATCGCTGGGTGTGCAGGCTCCGCCTGCCCATTCCATACCCCACAGTAATTTTGAGACAATTGGACATGGTTTTGTAAGGCCCAGAGTCCTATGATGAACATCCCCCCACACCACAATTATCAGTCTGGGCTATTTTTGGGATTTAAAAAAAAATTTTATTAATTGAAGAGAAAGTGTGAAGCTAGCAGTCTTGTGGACGAGAGGCTGCATCAGCTACCCTCCGCCCGCCCTCATCGTGGGCCTCTGTGGACTGATTACACTGCCCAAGCCCTGTATCCAAAGGCTTACCTCTTCACCAACCCTTTCCACCCGTTACCCTGGGTGTCTGGGCCCCTCCACCCTCCTTATGCATCACTCTGGGTGTCCAGACCCCGCATTCCACCCTGGTCTGATCTGGGTATTGGTTTTGGATTTGCAGGCGCCTGCAGATTGAGGACTTTGAGGCCCGGATTGCGCTGATGCCACTGTTTCAGGCAGAGAAGGATCGGAGGTGGGACTGCCACAACCAGGGGCAGGAGGTCACGGACCCGACTGCTTTGACCTGACAGCCAAAGTGCACAGGACTGCCATCACCCTTGGAGAGAACCCCAGCTGAGACCCAAGTGGAAGGGCAGGAGGGGGCATTGGGCTGAGGCAGAAGGGTCTTTATGTGCAGGTTGGACAGGGGGAGGTGGTGGAGGTTGAGCAGAGAGGGATTAGCACCCTTTGGGGTGCTGGAGCTTGTTCCTCACCTCTCCCATTGTCACTGTAGGGTCCTACAGATGCTCCGGGAGAACCTGGAGGAGGAGGCCATCATCATGAAGGATGTGCCTGACTGGAAGGTGGGTCCTGGAAGGGAGGGACCCAGAACCCAGAAGGGTACTAGATGTCCAGTATGAGGATGAGTAGGCAACAGCTTGTGATGTGCCCACAGTGGCCACCAGACCTGTTGAGGTCCACTACACCCACACTCATATCGCTGTCCCTGCAGGTGGGTGAGTCCATGTTCCACACAACACGGTGGGTCACCCCCATAATGGGTGAGCTATACGGGATGCGTCCCAATGATGAGATTGTCAACGCCACCTACGGCTTCGTATGGTACACATAGAGCCTGCACCCTTGGACGACTGCACCCTCACGCGCCCCCCTACCAGGAGAGAATAAAGGCTCTGGAGACCACCCACCTGTCCCAGGGACTGAGTTACTGGCGGTGGGTGGGGTTGTCGTAAACAGCTTGAATGCTTGGTAGAAGACTTGAGGTGGGGGGCGCCTCAAACCACTCAGAAGCTGTTCCTGGATTCACCACCACCTTTGGCCCCCACACGTTTGGACCCTGTCACGTCATTGTTGAGAACCTGCTTGTTGGCAGATAACCCTTCCAGATTAGGATCTTCACCAGGGTGTGGAGTTGGGGGTGGGAACCCAGAGAGCACTGAGGCATAGGGGACTTGGAGAGGTGTTCCTTGCCCCCAGCTCAGGACCTGTAGACCTGTGACCTGCCTATCACTGTCCCTTCAGCCTTAGTTTCCCTGCCAACACCTCCCTGCACACTGTCCATACTGTCAGGTCCCCTCAGCATCAAAGGGTTAAGTCAGCCGTGCCCTCTGACCAATGGGTGCCTGCAGCGCCCTCTCAGCGTCTCCTGATTGGCTGGTGCTGGCGGGTGGAGGGAGGAGTGGGAGCTCCCTGCCCAGGGATGCGCTTAAAAGGCAGCGCGGCTGCTGGCTGCGCACACTGGCTCACCTTGGCAATGAGCGGCTCAGACCCGGTAGAGGCGCCGGAGGAGCGGCTTTTCCTCAGGTCAGTTGGGGCCTCCACAGCATTTGAGGACGTGGGTGAGAGGGGGCTTGGGGTAATGGGAGGATGCAGACCTCAGATGGGGAGCAGCGGTTTGGCAGGCATAGATCAGAGGCTGAAACATGGGTGGGGTGGGACCCGTGGCCATGGGCAGGACGCAGTCAGCAGAGCAGATAAGGGCAGTGACTTGAAGGGAGCCTGGGGGAATGGGTTGGGTGGGGATCGGGGTATCCCAGTTCTACCCCAGATTTCACTGAAGAGACTAAGCCAGTTGCCAAGGCCTGCAAAGCTGCGTTGCTGAGGAAACTGCCTTCATGGCAGGTCCGCCCCTCATGAATTATTCATTAAGCTGTGACTTCACCTACTTTGCCAATCACCCCCAGCCAGGACCCATCTCCTTTTCCATCTGTCCCAGGCATTTTGGTACCCTTACCCCTAGTTCCCCACCTGGGAAGAACAACTCTTTCAGCTGAAGTGATCACACCCTCTTGGCCGTCCACCCCTTGTCCATAGGACACTGAAACCTAGAGTGGGAAGTCAAGCGGGCGCCAGGCTTGGATGAATTTTGAACACATGGCCAGTTGCCAGTGGGTTGATGAGTTCTGGGTCTGGACCTGGTAGCTGTGGCCTTGGTTTCCACCATGTCTCAAGTGGTCATCCTGTGTCCTCTAAGCTCTGACATATAACCCCAAGCAGGACTGTGGACCTCACCACAAACCAGATTAACCCAGCAGCCTCTTGTCTGACCCCTGTTGCCCCCTGTCCACTCAGCTCTTCTCAGGCCAGTTTCCAGCCAGTGACTGCCTAGAGAACCAGCAGACCTAGGCAGGGGGAGGAGAATGTCCTGGAAGCTGGAGCTGTGACTTCAACTGGTGTGGGGGCTGGTGGGATGATTTGGAGTGGGTAGGGGAGGAACTAGCAAGCAGAGAGAAGGCAGGGAGATTGTAGACATAATGGGGTATGTGTGGGCTTGGTGAGGAATTTGAATATTCTCTGAGTACTGAGGAGCCATGTGAAGGCTGGGGATGGGGTGGTATAATCTGCCGTTCAAATTTCAAACCCCCACAGCTTGTAATGAGGAATTTAGGGGCATGAGATTGCTGTAGGCATCATGTGAGCATGATCGGTGACTGGTGGGTAGAGGCATGAAGGTGGAGAGGAGCAGATGAAGCTAAAAGCAGAGAGGATCTGGCATGGGCACTCTGGCCTCAGAGCCCTCCTCAGCCCTCTGGGAGGAAGCATGGGAGTGCCAGGCCCAGGTCCCTTGGAAACTAGGGCATCTCAACTCTTCCGGGGCTTCACAGCTCCTCTTCTCTATAGGCTGAATTAGGGAGAAGCAAGAGGCACCCTCACAAGTGATCTTTCTCCCAACCCCTACCCACAGCAGCTCTGCCCTGTATCCCTCCCACATTGCTTATACCCCACCCAGAGCCACAGCTGCTCTGCCACCCTCCGTCCTGGGCTCCTAACCTAGACTGCCCTCTGCCAAGGAGTCCCCATTATCACTCTAATCAGACAGGAAAATAATGTTCCAAGTGGTGGCCAGAGGCCAAAGCTCTGGGGCACAGGAAGAAGAGGAGGAATGGATAGTTTTCCCACCCTCCACCTCCTCCCCGCCCTTCCGTGATGGCAGCAGCTAGAGCTACCACAAGATGAAGGAGGAGGTATGAGCCTTATTCCTAAATTCTCCGCTGATGTTCTTCCCTGGGAGCTGGGCCTTCCTGGGGCCACTCTTCATCTGGCCCCACTTGATCCTTCAACCTCATCCCACATGGGCTGCGACAAACCCGGGATTGAAACTGGGAGTGATGTCACCTCACTTCCCTAAGCCTCCATCTCCTCCATCTGTGTATGTCCCCCAGAAGTGCCGTGCCTTCCTGACCCACTTTCTTAGACTTGTTCACTCTGCTGCAGGCACATGGGTCTCTCATCTATTTCACGAACACATCAAGCTCACTCCACCACAGGGCCATGGCCCTCAATGTTTTTTGCCACCTGGATTACCTCCCATAGTTCTCCAGGCCTCAGGAAACCTTGAATTCCCATCTCTGGCACTCCTTGTTCCCCACCTACACCCCTCCTGCTTCCCTGGAAGCTGGAGCTGCAAAATTGACTAGGAGATTGTGGTCTCCTGCCAAAGAGGAATCTCGGGATTCAGTCCACCAAACCTCTGTCTCTGCCTTGCTTACACCTCGTGTGTGGCCCTAGAGATGGACAGTAAAGGTGGGAACTTTGTCCCCCTCTTGCTTCATGAATGACCCTGGGCAAATGACTTAGCTTCTCTGAGTTCTTTCAATCTTCCTGGGCCTGATTCTTTTGTTATCATTATTGTTATACACACTCTCGGTTCGCTGGGTTGGGGGTAGAGGTCCTGTCTAGGGGAAACTGGCATTAGGTGTTAGTCCTGCCCAGCTTCCCCCATCCGAGTTTGGAGTGAGAAACAACTTCAGATGCTCGATGCCTGTTCTCCCTCACTGCAGACACAAAGTACTTGCCCCCTCGGAAGCCCTCGAAACCAGGACCAACTTAGTCCTGGCACCTATAAGGGCCAATACTTGTTTAGTGCTCTGCTGTCACCACCTTAAAATTCTTAATTTTTTAAAATTCATTTATGCATAGGAGAACTGGGGTATACGCCAGAGGTGTAGGGGATGAGAGGATTCACCAGAGACAGAGTGGGGAGCAGAGCAGGTGGACTGACTGAAGAGAGGTCTGCTATACCATATGTGGGTTAGCTCCCTGGCCAGGGATCGAACTCAGGCCGTTGCAGTGATAGACTGAGACTTAACCCCTAGGCCACCAGGGATGCCCAAATTCTTAAAAAAATTTTTTAACAAGAGATCACACATTTGCATTTTGCACTGGGCTTCAAAAGCCCAGTTCGTGGTGCCTTCGCATTCATGAAGGAACTGAGTGTTAGAGAGATGAGACACAGTCAGTGCCCAAACCTTACTTTGAGTTAACCCTCTCTGACCATAATTATTTTATCACCTTCCCTGCAGACAGGGTCTCATTGGGGCTCATAGCCACTTGGACTGAGCCATCAAACTCCTTGGCAGGCCTCCCTGGTGGCGCAGCGGTTGAGCACTGCACTGTGGAGCTGTCGGCAGTGCGCTATGCGAGTTCGATGCCCAGCCGGGGAGAATCCCACATGGTGCGGCAGACCTCTCCTGCCTCGCCCACTGCTCCCCTCAGCAGTGTATTTCTGATCTGCCTGTTCTGCTCCCCACTCTGTCCCTGGTGAACCCTCTCGCCCCCCAAATCCTCTGGCCTGTACCCCAGCTTGTATGTATAAATAAATAAATCTTTAAAAAAAAATAAATAAATCTTTAAAAAAAAACAAAACTCCTTGGCAGCCTTCTGCCCAGGCACCTCCAATCCAGTCTACCCCTCCAGTGATCTGGAGCTTGCTCAGTAGCTTCCGTTGCCTGAAATCCATCTACTGCCCCCATCAAAGTCCTTCATGCTTCATTTCCCTTTGTAGGTTCTTTCTGCCTTGGGCTCCAGTACCTAGGTGGGGCCTGGTCCTGAGCCTTGGGGCAGTAAAACCAACAAGCGCAGCCATGGTCACCAGAGGGCGCCCGCACCTCAGGCTTCTACTCAAACCTCCCGCTGCCACATGGGCCATACAATGACGTGTGTCCCATGGGGAAACTGAGGGAGGATGCTTGACTCTGGGCTGCAACAGCTGCATAAGGATGGGCTAGGAACGTTGGTGGAACGTTTTTGGTTCTGTCTTTAAGCCTTTCACTGTCTTTATTTCTGAGTATCACTGCCCACTCTTGCTCAGCACAGCGGAGGCGGCCGCTCTGGAGCGTGAGCTGCTGGAAGATTATCGTTTTGGGCGTCAACAGCTGGTGGAATTGTGTGGTCATGCTAGTGCTGTGGCTGTAACCAAGGTACTTGAATCCTAATCTCTGACCTTGACCCCATCCAGTCAGGCAGTACCCTAGCACCAAAGCCCAGTACCTCTGAGTCTAAGATGGTCCAGCTTATCAGATGGAGAAACAGACCCAGAGAGAATCATCACTTCCAGGCCAGGCAGGACCCAAGACCCATAATATCAGTGAGGGTCAGGGCAGAGACAGGGATCCTCGGAGAAATGGACATTGGGGAGATCAGAGACCAAGACCATCACAAACTTGCAGACATAGGTCTGGGTTGCTTTTTTTTTTTAAGGTTTTATTTATTTTTGCATAGAAGACCTGGGGTGTAGGCTAGAGTTGTGGGGGATGAGAGGATTCACCAGAGACAGAGTGGGGAGCAAAACAGACAGATCTACTGAAATACACTGCTGAGGGGAGCAGCGGGCAAGACAGGAGAGGTCCTGTCTTGGGCCCACAGGAGGCAAGCCATGTGGGTCAGCGCCCTGGCCGGGGATTGTCAGGCTGTAGCAGTGATAGCACTGAGACTTAGCCTCTAGGCCACCAGGGATGCCCAGGTGTAGTTTCTTTAAGGGACAGTTGACATGTTCTCCTGCTATGTGACTACCCGCTTCTGCCACCTCCTGGGTCTTGGGTATGAGGGATATCAATTCCCAAAGCCTCAACTACCCCATGGTGGGGAAACTGAGGGGAGGAGCCTGCACAGGGCCCAGGGTTGGAAGCAGAGCTGTGTCTGGCTCCTGGGCAAACCCCCAGCTCTTGAAGTGCCTATAAGAGATGTGAAGAAGAAGCCATGCAGTGCTGGTGTCATGTTGCCAAACCATGCCAGGCCTCAGTTTCCTCCCCTGAAGAAAGGTCAAGAAACGGACTCCAGTTAATAAACACAAACAGCTTAGAAGGTGCTTGAGAGAGCCAGGTCTCCATCATGCAATCCTTTCTCTTTTCCTACCTTTTTATTACCATTACAGACTCTGAAGAACTCATGATCTTTCTTTATGTGGACTCATTTTTTTAACTTAAATTTCCTGTTTCCAAATGAAACATATCCTGAGTCAGGTGCCCACAGAAGAAACTGGTGAAAATCAGAGCCTCAAAAGCAAAATGTACTTTTGCCTAAATGTACTTTTACCCAGTCTTGCTCTGAAAGCCCTTGAAGCTCCTTGGTCTCAGACAGCTGGACCTTCTCACCCTCCCTGACTTGGTCTTGGGTCTCAGGCTCCAGGTGTGACATGAAGGCAGTTGAAGGTGCCTCAGGGTGGGTCAGGACCATGCTGACCTTGGAGAGATTTAGAAAGGGAATGAATTTCCCTCTGTGTGGTTAGAGGTGAGTATGGCTGGGTTCTGTGGGCCCTGGAGCCACCCTCAGGCTGGGAGAGGCCCCAGGTGCCTGTCAGCTATTAAATTCCCTTTGATGGAGCCAAACAGGCTGGGAGGGGAGTGAGGAGTCACTGGCGAGTCAGGGCTGGCCTGGAACAGAAAACCAGTGCTCATAGCTACTGAATTTAAGAGGAGGACATGCACAGGTCCCCAAACACACAGAGAGAGAGACAGACTGAGAGGATGAGAGGCAGAGATGAAGACAGACTGGAGAGAGATGATGGGGAGAGACAGTCAGAAAGAGGTGAAACAGGCAAGTGGAGGGAGAGGAGGGCATGGCATGGCAGGTTGGAAAAGTACTCCTACCCTCTGCCCTACCCAACTTTGGGGCCTCTGGGAGGGCCAAGGCCTGGAGACATGGGCGGGGAAGGGGCAGACACTATGGTGGAAAAAAGTGGAAGAATGTCTGCAACTCAGGCTGAGAATAAACAAACCACTCTCAGCTCCGGCAGTAGGAAGCACCTTTTCCTGCTCGGATTTGGCAGAGCCTGAGGCAAGGACTCTGTGTCTCCAGTGAGGAAAGTGAAGCCCTCAGATGCCCTGCCTCTCCCCTAAAATGCCTCTCCTTCCATCCAATACCATTGCCTCTTGGCCAAGGCCTGTACCCATTGCTACTTTGGGCCTCAGTTTTCCCACCTGGATGAGGAGGAATTCCAGTGCCATGCTTTGCCTTTGTTGTGCCCCTTGCCAGGTGTTCCCCTTGCCAGATCTCTCCCGGAAGCAGAGGACAGTACTGGTGGTGTGCGGCCCGGAGCAGAATGGGGCTGTGGGACTGGTCTGTGCCCGGCACCTGCGGGTGTTTGTGAGTAACAAGTACCCCTTCAGCCTCCCAGGGTCACACCCACCCTTTCCCTGCAGACATTACTTCTTGATATTGTCCCAGGGGGACATTGAGGCTGGACAGGTTACAGAATATGCCCAATGCTTGCCAATGGCAGGGTTTACTGCCTGGTGCCCAGATCTGGGGACTAAGGGTCAATGGGGAGGATGAGAGGGGCCCCAGGTCTGACCCCTTCCTGCCTCCTTGCAGGAGTACGAACCAACCATCTTCTATCCAACACGCTCACTGGATCCTCTGCACCAGGACCTGACCACCCAGTGTGAGAAGATGGACATCCCCTTCCTTTCCTATCTGCCCACAGAGGTTAGCATCCTTGGCAGCTGGGGGAGGTGGGCAACAGCGCCCTAAGGCTGCCTCCTGACCCTGCCTGTCCCCCAGGTCCAGCTCATCAATGATGCCTATGGGCTGGTAGTGGACGCTGTGCTGGGCCCCGGCGTGGAGCTGGGTGAGGTTGGGGGCCCTTGCACACGCGCGCTGGCCACGCTCAAGCTGCTGTCCATTCCCCTCGTGAGCCTGGACATTCCCTCAGGCATGCCAGCTGGAGGGGGGCATGTTTGGTCCTGGGGGCTAGGGTGGAGGCTCCCTGTAGCCCAGCTTCTGGTGGCCCCATTTGTCTGTCAGCCCTGAACCTTAATTTCCCCAACATGGATAGATGGTATATCCTGGGTGAGGCTGAAAGACAGGTCCATCCCTTGGATAGGAAAAAGGTTGTGCTCAGGTGACCCCAGGTCCTCTCCCTCCCACACCCAATCCTGTGTGCCTGCTGCCCACCCTGGCCCAGTCTCCCGGGCAGACGTGAGCTCACTCAGCAAAGGCCTCGCCCATCCTGGCCGCCGCCCCATGCCTGTTGGAGCCATTAGGCAATGGGCAGATGGAACAAACAGCCTCTGGCCAGCCGGACCCTTCACAGAAGTGGCAAGACTCGGGGATGCCCCTGGGCTTGCAAGACCCCAGGACCATCCCAGCAGGGTGCCATGGAACTGGATGGGAGGGCTGATGGAGGAGGTGGACTCTCAGGTCTGAGGGGGAGGCTTCAGGCTCAGGTCTGAGGGGATATCTGAAGACAGAGACGGTAGCCCTGTTAGGTCAAAGAAGGCTATTAAGGGTCTCTAGTCTGGGGAGGCTAGGGTCCGAGAATGAAAGACTGAAATCAGAGGGAGGAGGCCCCAGCTCAGGTCAGAGGCAGGGAAGAAGTCAGGACCCCTAATCTGTGAGTGGAGGCTCATTTGAGAAGTGACAGACTTCAGTCCAGTGAGGCTGGAGGGGCATGTCACGGCAAAAGGCAGGCTCTAGTCTGACATGAAGGCAGGGGGATCAGGTCAGAGGAAAGTCAGAGGGAGGACGATGGACGCTCAAATTGGGTAGGGAGAGGGGCGTGTCCTGTCAGAAGCAAGAACCTGGGGCAAAGATGGAGGCAAGTCTGTCCCTGTGGAGAGTGGGGATCTAGTCAGGGGGAGGCGGGTTGGGAATTCTGGATGGGAAGGTACATTGTGCTGAGTAACAGAACTGATGGAAGGGAGGTATGGGGACAGACACGGGATCAGAAAGCAGAGCCGTGGGTCTGAGTGGGAAAGGGCAGCAGGTGGAATTGATGCAGTGGGAAGGCAGAGTCCGAGTCAGATGAAGGAGGACGATTAGCAGGATGGGAGCAGGGCCAGGAAAGTATGAGGGCAGAGGCTCTGGTTAGAGGAGAAGGGAATCACCTCCAAGGAGGGGTCAATACCGGTGGAGGGTGGAGGGAGGCTTAGTTCTTTGGGGAGGCAGGTGTGACCAAGACTCACGTATCTTAGCAGAAGCTGGGTCTGACCCGGAAGAGGAAGTGGGTGTCGGGGCGACAGGACTGTCCTCTCACGGTGACCCCCACCCGCCCTCCTCCCCAGGCTGGGACGCGGAGACCGGCAGCGACGCCGAGGACGGGCTTCGGCCCGACGTGCTGGTATCGCTCGCGGCGCCCAAGCGCTGCGCAGGCCGCTTCTCCGGGCGCCACCACTTTGTGGCCGGTAGGTTCGTGCCCGACGACGTGCGCCGAAAGTTCGCCCTGCGCCTGCCGGGGTACACGGGCACCGACTGCGTCGCGGCGCTGTGACCGTGACCGCGCCCGCGCCAATAAACGCGTTCCTCTGCCGCCCGGCCTCTGTCTCCTCTGTCCGCGGGGTCGCCGCGAGGGTGGGCAGCCTCTGGAGGGACTTCCCGCCGTCTGGAAGGGTGGAGGATGAAGGAGAAACGGAGAGGGGAGATTTCCAGCCTGCTCGGTGGCCTGAAGCCAATCGACTGAAGTTAGACTGGAGAGAGGATTTCCAGCCGCGGAAAGCTTGGAGTTTCGGGCAGCTTCGGGCTCGACTCCAAGAGGCTCTTCCTGCCGGCAGCTTGAGGAGGATGAAGGGTGGGCTGTGAGAGGGACTTCCAGCAGACCACGGGAACGCAGGTCAGCCTGGGGGCGGAGGCACGAGCGGACGCACCCAGGGGGGTGACCCACAGTGGTTGCTAGAGCACCAAAGTCACCCGGGGGCAGAAGGTGGGGCCAGTAGGGCGTGGCCTGTCTTGGGATCCCGCCCACACCCTCTGCCCAGCGGCTGCTAAACCAGCCAGAGTTCAACCCGAGCTCACTGTGGAGCCAGGAGTTTCCGTCCCGATGCTCAGAACCGGCCATGGCATCACCGCCGCTACTGCTCTGCTTCTGTATCGCCGCTGCGCAGCTGGCGGGGTCCCTAGGTGAGGCACCCCCCAGACCCCAGTCCAGCCCTGTAGGCGCCCGTATGTCTGGCAGCGGCTTGGCTTGCAGCCGGGCCTGGGGGGAGAACTCTGGGACCTGATGCCTTCCCCTGGCTAGCCTGGGGGTGGAGTGAGGGGGCGATGGGAGACTGAACCTGGGGTGGGGAGGGATCATCATCCATTCTCTGCCCTTCTGAAGAGACAGTAGGGGCACCCGAAACGTGTATTTGAACATCAGGTTCCTTTGGGTTCCTGGGGACCGCGGGGTGTTATCTGAACCCTAGTAGAAGGATTCTGAAGCATCGTTCTGCCCCTGGTGAAGGGGACAGAGCCATTGTCTCGAAACTCCCCCTCCCCGCCACCCCCACCACTCTGAGAAGAAATTTCTATCTCTGGTAAACTCAGTGGGGCAGGGAACTGAGCCCATTTCTCAGATGAAGAAATTGAGGCCCCAAGAGGGAAGGGGCTTATCGGAGTCCACTACCCAACCCAACTATTTCAGACAAATTCAGGCCAGAAAATCCAAGTTAGATTCTAGGGTTCTTCCCACTGACAGCTTGGGCCTGGAGTGCAGGGATGGAAGGTACTGAGGGATGGACTTCCAACCCTCCAAATGGATGAGTGGGAATGCAGCCCGATCTGGGGTAGAGGTACAGCTGGCTGAACTCTCAGCTGATGAACACACCCTGGAGGAAAGACGGATCTGGGGGAGAGGGGACAGAACAAACAGGGACCCTCCCCCCCCCCCCCGACCATCGTGTGGGTCTGTGTCAGAAGGAAAGTGGGGTTTTGGGAGTCTGAGATGGGGGATCATGGGGAGGCTTCCTGGAGGAGGAGGCACTATAGTACTTGGGTTTGGCATTTCATACCCTCAGTTTTCTCCTCTCTGAAATGGGGGTGATTGGACAGCATCTTTCATAAAAGGAATTCACATGCTCCCCACCCCCCTCCTCAGGCACCACCACCACTGAGGAGCCCACAGCACCCTCGTCATGGGGCCTTGAAGGTCCAACACTCAGTCCTGGCCAGCCCTCACCAGCCCTGGAGGACTGGGAAGGTGAGTCAGCCTGTGACTGAGTCCTGGCTCTCCTGTGGACTCACTGCGTGAGCTCTGGCTGGTGGGGCCACACGAGGAGGGGACACAAGCTTGGTGAAGAGGCAGAGTCCCTGGACATGGCAATTCCTAGAAGTGGTACCCCAGGGGGGTCTAAGTTTTGGGAGCAAGGAGGTAAAAGTCCAGGCTGTGTGCCAAGAAGGAAACTGGGGAGGGGTGGTGGGCCAACCTACCCAGGTGAGGCAAGGAATCAGGCATTCTGGAACCTGGGTCCCAGTTTCTTAGGTCTTGAGGGACCACCCCTGGGGGTTGACAGAAGCAGATGACCTGTGGGAAGGTCAGGCCCTTTCTCCAGTTGCTTCTGTGAAGCAGGGATTGCCCCATGAGTTCAAGATTCCAGATGGTGTTCACCAGAAGCTGCCAGGTCTGGAAAGCCACAGCTAGGGTTGGCCATAGGTGATTCCCTTCTGCTGCCTCATACCTGTGGGTTCTGAATTCTGAGGGTGTGGGCTGATGAGAAGTGAAGAGATCTCAGCGTCCACCAGTGTGTACTAGACACCAAGGCATCCACCAATTTAGGTACTAGAACCAGTGCTGGGGATGGGTTGGTCAGACCCCCTGATCCCTTTATTGCTCCTTCTGCTCTGGTGGGTTGTGGGCGGGGTCATGGGCATCCGGGCTAGCCCGTGCACTATAGGGGGAAGGGGAGAACTCAACTTAGACATCAGGGGTGGCGCTCCTCAGGCACCTGAGGGTGGGCAGCTGCAGCCCCGTTGCTGCACGCAGTGATGGGGCCCGGCAGGCTGTGGGCCGGGTCCCAGAGCGTTGCTGTGCTCGCAGAGGCCAGCGAGTGGACGTCCTGGTTCAACGTAGACCACCCGGGCGGCGACGGCGATTTCGAGAGCTTGGCCGCCATCCGCTTCTACTACGGTCCCGCACGCGTGTGCCCGCGGCCGCTGGCTCTGGAGGCACGTACTACCGACTGGGCCCTGCCGTCCGCGGTCGGCGAGCGCGTGCACTTGAACCCCACGCGCGGCTTCTGGTGCCTCAACCGCGAGCAGCCGCGCGGCCGCAGATGCTCCAACTACCACGTGCGCTTCCGCTGCCCGCTTGGTAAGGGCTGGGCTGAGAGCACTGACCCATGCATGGACTGGGCAGGGTGGGCGGTGCTTGGACCGCGTATGAAGAGGCGGCACCCTTTAGGATCTAAGCCCAAAGAGAAGCTAGACCAGATAGGGACCGTACTTTGAAAGGTAGGGTCGGGGAAATAGCTGGTGGGGTGCAGAAAAGAGTCCTGAAAATCTCCTTGTGCTGCCTTCATTTGCGCATCTGTAACAGTTCCGTTCTGTGAAGTGTTTTGAGCCCAAAAGGTGTGCGGGATGCAGAGAAAACGTGGGGCTAACCTCGGGGAGATTTATGGGGGGAGGGGGCGACGGTGGGACACCTCACTGCATCGTCCACAGGTGCGCCTGGGGAGCACTGATGTAGCCAGTGGGCAGGACTTCTCCTGAGTACTGCCCTTTGCACGCGGGGTCTTTTTCCAGTCTCACCTTTTCGCCAGGTTTTCAGGAGGCGCAGTCCCAGGGGTAGAGAGAGCCTAACCCTCCCTCCCTCCCCTTCTCGCAGAGGCCGCTTGGAGCACCTGGGGCCCATGGGGTCCCTGTTCAAAGAGCTGCGGGCCAGGCCGTCGTTTGCGCCGCCGCAGCTGCCCAAGCCCAGCTAGGGATGCGTGTCCCGGGCGTCCCCTGGAGGCACAGAAATGCGTGAGACTTCCTTGTCCAGGTAGGAGGGGTAGGGCCTGGAGGAGAGGGTTGGGTTAGAGGCGGGGCCTTGCATGGGGCGGGGCCGGTTGAGAGAGGGACCAGTAGGGATGGGAGGGGCCTATGAGCAGGGGCGGGTCCTGGCGGGCCTGACCTTGGAGCACATGAAGTTGGCCCTTCTTTCCCTTCTGGGCCCATCCCCTCTGCTCTACCCAACCCTCAACCCCTCTCCTCCCTCCCCCCATCCCAGTAGATTTGTGAATATGTGCATCTGGCCCCCCTGGACACCACCGGGGGCATGCCTAGGTATGGACAGATCTGAAGGGGCACTTCCGCCATGTACATGGCAGAGTGTGTGGATGTCTCTGTGGACATGCAGGCACAGAGAAGCTGGCTAACACACTGGGGTGCACGCACGTGTGGCATTTGCAGTCCCCACATGTCCCCTACGCCCACGCGGACACACGCTCACACCCTGGCAGACAGGATGCCCAGGGCCAGACAGCAGGCCAGCCAGGAGGCGACTGGAAATTCCGATCCCGCCTGGGCTCCCCAAACATGGTCTGGAGACTGTGCCGGCAGAGCCCAAAGTAGGGTGGGGGAGTATGGTGGCCAATGGGGTGGTGGGGTCCCCACCCTACCCAGCCTGACTCTGCCCTCCCGGTGCCTCTGCCCTGAAGTTTCCAGTGGAATTTTCCATTTTATGGAGAAACCACGGTATTTTGGGACGGAGATGTTCTTAGTCCAAGACCCAGTCCTTTCCTGGGCCCCCAGCCCCTGCCTGGACATTTGCTTTCATGCTGGAAGAAGTCTCTGTCCTGTGAGAGTCGCCTCCCCTGCCCCCAACTCCAGGACATCCTCCTCTTACTCGGCTGGACCCCGGCCCCTCCCCCAACCTGGCCCTGACTGCTCCATCTCTTCTCCCCCTTCACACTTAGGGCTGCTTCAAAGGGGCCATGCTGAAGCGTCTGAGAAGCACAAAGGGAGACCTTTGCTGAGTGATTGAGTAGAAAGTTCTCCTCAGGAGGGAGTCAAGTGGTCTTCTACCTCCCTGTGTCCCCCCAGGGTGCAGCCCCAAGATATGTGGATGCCCTGCCCATGTTCTCCTCGGCCTAGTGGTCACCCCATCTGGGCAAGCACTGCCAGGAGCCAGGGTCTCTCTGCAAGACCAACCTGGCACTGTAACAACCAGCGATGTCCACGGAAACTTCTGGATGCCTGGAATCTGTGCCAGCAGCCGGGCCAATGTCAGTGTCCAAATGACTGGCTTCTCTGCAGGCGTGGCCCAGGCCCAGGCCAATAGCTCCATCTCTGCAGTGGTCACTGTTGTCCTTGATAAGCTGGGTAAGGAGGTGAGGGAACTGAGGCCTGGGGAGGAAGTTCTGGGTGACACTGAGCACTTGGAAGCAGGTGATTCAGAAGGGCTTACTGGGGGGAGAAATAAGATGTGATGGGGAAGGTGCGAGGCGCGGCGTGGAGTTGCAGAGGGAAGCATTAAGATGGGGCGCCATCTGGAGCAGAGTGGGGTAAAGCTGAGTGAGAGGAAGGTCATCAGAAGAGGTGAAATGGAACATATCTGGAGAAGGGAAGGACAGGCTCTGCTTGGGGGAAGGGTTGTTGGGAGAGCTAAGATGGGGCGGTGTCCTGATCTTTGCCATCTTGTCCCCAGAGAAGCCCTACCTAGTGAAGCACCCCCAGTCCCGAGTGCGAGAGGCTGGCCAGAATGTGACCTTCTGCTGCAAAGCCTCGGGCACCCCCATGCCAAAGAAATATGCCTGGTGAGTGTCCTGCTCCATGCTCAATGGCCTCCCACCCAGCTTTGGGGTTGGATTGGATTTCCCGTGACATGTGGTGCCTGGGAGAACTGGGAGAAGCTGCCATCTCTCTGGGCTGCCTTCAGGGTGGGGGCAGATGTAGCCCATCTCATACCAAAGGCCCCCACGGTGTTGCTACCCCCCACCCAGGTTCCACAATGGGACCCTACTGGACAGGCGAGAGCACAGGTATGGGGCCCACCTGGAGCTTCAGGGGCTACGCCCAGACCAAGCAGGAACCTACCATTGCAAAGCGTGGAATGATGCAGGCGCTGTTCGTTCAGGCACTGCCCGGCTCACCGTGCTTGGTGAGCATCCTCAGGCCCCCCAACCCTGCGCAAGCCCAGACACAAAATTGAGCCCTGATTCCAGCTAAAACTGTACTGCAAATGGAGCCCCAACTTCAGACTGATCTCTGACCTCGCTGAGTCTCATCCCAGGCCTTCACTGAGGCCCTAGTTTGAGCTTCTGGCTCCAGTCCAACCCCCTAGTCTTGTCCTGGGATGGAGCACTCCCCTATTCTGATCTGGCCCGTTTCTTGCTCTCTAGCCCCAGGACAGGCAGCCTGCGACCCCCAGCCTCGAGAGCACTTGATCCAGCTCCCAGATGGCTGCAGTCAACCAGGCAGCAGCCCCACCTATCTGGACGTTGGCTTGTGCCCTGACACCCTTTGCCCCAGTCCTACAGGATCCAGTCCCCGCTGCGGCGATGCCAGCTCCCGCTGCTGCTCCGTGCGCCGCCTGGAGAGCAGGGAGATCCGCTGCTCTGGCTTCCTCCTCCCAGTGAAGGTGGTAGCTGAGTGCGGCTGCCAGAAATGTCTGCCCCCTCGGGGACTGGTCCAGGGAAGAGTGGTTGCAGCTGATTCTAGGGAGCCCTTGCGCTTTGCCCAGATTCTCCTGGGTCGGGAGCCTATTGGCTTCACCTCCTACCAAGGTGACTTCACTTTGGAGGTGCCTCCCTCCACTCAGCGACTGGTGGTGACTTTCGTGGACCCCACTGGTGAGTTCGTGGACACTGTCAGAGTCTTGCCTTTTGATCCTCGGGGTGCTGGGGTGTACCATGAGGTGAAGGCCATGCGGAAGAAGGCCGCGGTCATCTTGGATGCCAGTCAGAGCAACACGATCCCCCTTGGGGAATTGGAAGATGAGACCCCTTTGGGCGAGCTAGTCTTCCCCCTGGGCTCCTTCCGCAGAGCCGATGGTAAGCCCCACACGGGGCCTGTGGAGGCTCGGGTGACATTCGTGGACCCTCGAGACCTCTCCTCGGCAGCTGCCGCCCCAAGTGACCTGCGCTTTGTAGACAGTGACGGCGAGCTGGCCCCGCTGCGCACCTATGGCATGTTCTCAGTAGACCTCCGAGCCCCTGGCTCAACCGAGCAGCTGCAGACGGGGCCCGTGGAGGTGCGCGTGGCTGCTGGCCAGATCCGCATGATGGGTCATGCAGAAGCCCTCAAACTGTGGTCACTGAACCCTGACACCGGCCTGTGGGAGGAAGAGAGCCACTTCCAGCGCCAGGGGTCCTTGGCCCCGCGGGTGCGTCGGGAGGAGCGGGTCTTCCTGGTGGGCAACGTGGAAATCAGAGAAAGGCGCCTGTTCAACCTTGACGTGCCGGAGCGCCGGCGCTGCTTTGTGAAGGTGCGCGCCTACGGCAACGACAAATTCAACCCCAATGAACAGGTGGAGGGTGTGGTGGTCACACTGGTCAACCTGGAGCCCGCCCCAGGTTTTGCTGCCAACCCCAGAGCCTGGGGCCGCTTTGACAGCGCTGTCACGGGCCCCAATGGGGCCTGCCTCCCGGCCTTCTGCGACGCAGAGCAGCCAGATGCCTACACGGCCTTGGTCACGGCCACCCTGGGTGGGGAGGAGCTGGAGCCCGCCCCCTCGCGACCCCGCCCACCGCCGGCCACCATAGGAGTGGCCCAGCCCTACCTGGACCGCCTAGGCTACCGCCGTACAGACCACGACGACCCCGCCCTCAAACGCAATGGCTTCCAGATCAACCTTGCCAAACCCAGGCCAGGCCACCCCGCTGAGGCCAACGGCCCAGTGTACCCGTGGCGTAGCCTTCGGGAGTGCCAGGAAGCCCCTGTTAATGCCAGCCACTTCCGCTTTGCGCGTGTGGAGGCAGACAAATATGAGTACAACGTGGTCCCGTTCCGTGAGGGCACACCAGCCTCCTGGACCGGAGATCTCTTGTCCTGGTGGCCCAACCCACAGGAGTTCCGGGCCTGCTTCCTCAAGGTGAAAATCCAGGGTCCCCAAGAATATATGATTCGCGCCCACAATGCAGGGGGTAGCCATCCACGCACTCAGGGGCAGCTATATGGGCTTCGGGATGCCCGGAGTGTTAGAGACCCCCAGCGCCCCGGCATCTCTGCTGCTTGTGTGGAGTTTAAGTGCAGCGGGATGCTGTTCGACCAGAGACAGGTGGACAGGACGCTGGTGACCATCATGCCCCAGGGCAGCTGCCGCCGTGTGGCTGTTAACCCGCTCCTGAGGGATTACTTAGCCAGGCATCCCCCACCTGCTCAGTCTGATGACTCATCAGCCTTCGCCATGCTGGCACCTCTGGACCCTCTGGGTCACAATTATGGTGTCTACACGGTCACTGACCAGAGCCCAAGGCTGGCCAAGGAGATTGCCATTGGCCGCTGCTTTGATGGCTCCTCTGACGGTTTCTCTAGGGAGATGAAGGCAGATGCTGGCACAGCTGTCACCTTCCAGTGTCGGGAGCCACCAGCCGGCAGGGCCAGCCTTTTCCAGAGGCTGCTGGAGTCCCCAGCGAGAGCACTTGGCGACATCCGCAGAGAGATGGGCGAGATAGGCCGGGCACAGTCCCAAGCCACAGATCCCCTCCGCATGCGTCGGGCCAGGGCCCGGCAGTGACCTGGGCTCTTGCCTCACTCCTCTGCCTTACTCTAAACTCCTCTGTCCCCTGGAAGTCTCACCCCCTTCTTTAGATGGTCCCTGCCAAGCCTCTGGGCCCCCTCTTCCACCCCTGCCCAGAATTGAGTCAAGACCAGAACTAGGAGGGTCTGATGGTAGAATCACCAGGCAGGCGATTGCTCTATCACAAAAATGGGAGTTTCCTGACTGGGAGCAGCTTCCTGGGATGCCCTCAGGCAGGAGGGAATTGTTCCCAGCTCATATGCTGGCTGATTTCATGTGTATTTTGATGTTGATTTCAGATATTCTGCTCCCTGGTATTTCTGACCTTCGCCCTGAAGTTCCCTCTTCAGGGTGCTTTACTAGGTCCTCTGCTCCGGGCTTTGTTCTCGGGGTTATTTATTAAACAAAGCTTGGAGGGCTAGTCATGGGGGAGAAGAGGGTCCAGACTGGGCCAGTTAAGGTCTGGGTAAGGGACTTCTTGACTCTGGGGCTGGAGTGGGGCACAATTCTCATGTTTGGTGCTTCGAGACCCCCCCTCCCTCCCTCTAGGAGGTAGGGGCAGGGAATCAATTAAAGATGCTTTATTCCCAGCTTCTGGCTTCAGTGTTGGAGGGCTCAGCGGGGAGGCAGGGACTGCTGGGCCCAGATGCACCTGGGTGGCCAGAAATACACACAGGTGCAGGTATGCAAGCAATTTCACTGACACGCCTGACACAGGTCCACGGGCCCTGTTGACACATGCAGAGTGTTTCTGTGACACGTGTGTGCCGAGCCGACTCGTGAGTGACCTGAGCCTGCTCGGTCTGCTGAACATGGCAGCAGCTGCTGCCCTGGCCTCCTGCGCTCCTGGCTGTGGCCAGCGGCTCCCGCCTGGCTTCGTGCCCTGGGCTGCAGTGAGCCAGGAGGGGCCCTGGCAGAAAGGCAGGCAGCAGGAATCGAAGCTGCCCTGGGTTTCCTCAGCTGGGGTCAGCTGCCCCTCCCTGGGCCACACCCTACTGAAGCCCCACATGTTGACCATGTGGTGATCGGGCTGCCCAGGCCCTGATCCCAGGTCCGTTGCCCTTTCCAGAACCCATGGTCTAGAGGCGGCAGAATCATCACTTGCTCACACTGAACACTCTGAACACCCGATGGGCAGGCACTGTTCTTACCACACCCCTACTTTCTAGACAGAGAACCTGAGGCCCCAAAAGGAAAGATGAAGGGCTGCCTGGGCCCTGCAGTGGGTCCCAGCAACTCTGGGGGTTCCCTGGAGCAAATACATGAGACTCCCTTGGCTGAGAGATATTGGTTCCTGAATGGCATCCAAGTGCTAGAGACTTGGCATCGGAGATGTGAAGATCATCTTGGGGAAGGGATGATAGCAGGGGGTGAAGGTGTGGGTGTTCCCCTGGGCATGCTCAGGCCTTTTGTACATCCACCTTCCCACCCCTACCCTATCATCTGACAGTTCAGCGTTTAGAAGTGTCAGCTCTGTGCAACATCAGGAACCCAGAGAGGACCTGGCCCTAGCAGGGAGAGAGGTCCCTTTGGGGGGTCAGTGCTCATCCCCCGTGGTCCACCAGCTCCTTTCCATCTGACAACACCCTACCTTTTCAGCTCTCACACCTTCCTCCACCCAGGAGGTGGATTTGGGGGCCTGGAGGGCCAGGGAGGAACTGTCAAACCCTGGAATAGTAACGCTGGTCTGTGAGGATGGGCCCTGGGACTATGCTGGAGTTAAGATTTGAAGGTCCCAGGTGCCAGCACCTGCATCTTGCCCTGGGTAGGCCGTGGCAGATGAGAGAGGGGAGAGGCTCTGAGCCAGGAGCATGTGCGTGTATCTGGGACTTACTGTCTTTACACACCCAAGTGACAGGGCTGCTCAAAAGGGGAGGCCCCTATCCCCATTAAGAGCAACTTGGACTCTGGGCCTGCCTGCCCCTGAGCCCTACTCAGGGCTATCTGGTGGGGTCCAAGGGAGCCACAGGAAGGGGGGGGACCGCCCCCTGGAGCCATCAGGAGAAGCTGGTTTCTAGGCCGAGCGTGATGAGGTGTCAGTTTCCATGGCCAAATACCTTTCACTGAGAAAGTGTTAGGACAGAGGCTGCTGCCAGGCTTGGGGAGGCAGGGTTCACAGGGTGGTGCCCTTCCTAGGGCAGGATAGGGATGAGTGGGTGTCACCCTGAAGCCCCTTCCCTAGATACTGGAAGGAAGTGGCCTGGGGTGGGGGTGGGGTGTTCCAAGCAATGGCGTAGCCCAGGCCAATGCCTGGCATGGGGTAGGAGATATGGTTCCAGTTCCTCCCCATCTTTGCTCTCTCTTCATCGGGATAGCATGGGTCCCAGTTTCCAGATGAAGAAACCGAGGTCTCAATAGAAGAGCGCCATCACCGTGAGCTGATAGCCCTGTGTCCCAAAGCCTTGGGAGACGCCCCTTCTAGTCCTGAGCCAGGAGTTTCACTCCCCTCTTGTCTCCTGGAAAGTTGGCCATTGGCCGCCTGGTAAATTCACCACTTCCCCCCAAACTGGGACTGCCAGATCACAACCCCTGGGCCTGAAGAGAGTGGGGGAGCAACTTTTCTCCCCTCCCCCCCAGGGACCCTGGCTCAGCTATCCTTGGGTCAGCTCAGGGCACAAGGAAGCCCTTAGTTCCACCCACAGCATTGTAGACTTTTATAATTTTAGAACCAGGGGTTCTTAAAATTCCTAGCACCATGAGTGGGAGAAAAATCTTGGAACAATCCTTAAAACATGAGAGTCTTAAAACCACTGGATCTAAGAGGAGGAAGATAAAAATGAACACGTACTAAATACCGACCAGATGCAAGCTTTCCCCGCTTCCCCCAGGCCTAGGTCACTATCGGGGCAATTGAATGTTTATTGTTTTGGGGGTTCAAGATATGCTTTTAGGGAGGGTGATTTTCATAGCTTACCCAGGGTTACACAGCAAATGGGGACATCTTTGCTGGGGGAGGGGTAATGCTTTCCAGAGGAGGGGATACAGGTGTTGGGTCTTGAAGGATATGTAGGTGTTTTCCAGGTGGGCAAAGCAGGGAGGATATTCCAGGCAGCTGGAAAGGTTCATGTGAAGGCTGGAGGAGGGAGACCTGAAGCAGAGATGGAGAGCAGCACAGGGACCGCTGAGCAATGAGCTTGAGCTGTCCCACGCAGGTGCTGGGGAGCCACGGACAGTGCTGGAGCAGGGGAAGTTACATAATTTCTCATAACAAAGACTCCCCTGGAGCTGGCATGGGATTCAGATTTTTGGAAAGCGTTTCTTTCATGGAACTGGGGTCCCCCCTGCCTCGACATGGCAGCTGTTGCTGGGTCCAAACCCTGCAGCCCAGCTCCCTCTCCCTGGCTTGGCTTCCTTGCCCCCTCCCCCTGCCTCTGGTCTTGGCTGAACACCCCTGGCTGCTTGATGAGGGCCTCGAGGACCTGGCACGGCCACCCCCACTCCCTGGCCCTGTCTGTCTCTCTCATCAGCTCCGGGAGTTGGGTATGACCCAGTTTCAGACCCCAAAAATGGGAGCCAGCCTGGCGGGAAGACCTGGCTTCTGTCAGGTGTGGGGGGGATGCTTGGGTTTTACTGGCGGAAATAGTCAGGATGCCAGGAGAGAAAGTCAGTCCAGGTACATGCAGCCAGGGCCTGGGCTGGGGGCTCTGGGCAGGCAGAAGACCCCAGGGATGTGGGAGCAACAGTTACCAAGATTTGGGGGAGGGCTACACCCTGCCTTGCCCCTGGTCACAGCCCCCATGCAGCATAAGAGATGTGGCCCGTAGAGCCAGGCGCCCTCACCCTCAGTCCCCAGGTCAGACTGTCCTCATCCCGCTCTGTCCCTGTCCTTCCAGTCAGACATGCCCTCCATACCACCCACCACCTGCTTGTCATCACCTGTGCGGCTGTGCTGATTCTCCCAATGGCAGCCCCACACGGCCTTCCCTCCCCGCTGCAAGGTGCACACAGCTGGATTTGCCGGACAAGCTGAACCTTCTGGACATGCTGGCCACCCCGCCCCTCACAGCTGCGTGGGCAGCAGCACCCTGGATACTCAGGCCCAGGTGCAGCCAGGGGCACCTGTGCGCTACGGGGCAGTGACACCCCCATGGTCACCCTGAATCGCCCAGCACTGGAAGGTGCCCTGACCCCGTTAGGACAACCTGAGTTGGGGTTAATTCTAACTGCTCCAGGACCCCCACAATCCAGACCCTCCAAACACACTGGCCCACAGGGTACCTCCTACCTTCTCAGGGCTTTGTGCAAGGGGTGGGGGGCCTGGAGACTGGGGGGCAGCGAGGTCCCAACTGCCTTTCCTGGGAAGTCCTAAATCCTTTCCTGCTGACTCAGCCCTGGGGGCTGTCTGGCCTGGGCTGGTGCTGCCAAACCTCAGGTATGTTCTCAAAGACGGCCTGGCAGGACCTTCATCAAGGCGGGTGGCGGGGGGCAGTGAGGATGGAGGGGAGTGGTTCCTTCTCAGAATGCTACCCTTCCCCGGGCCCCAGACAGAGCTGGAGCTCTAATTGTAGAGTTGAGGCCGGCTTGGTAGAGGCCCAGTCTGGGAGCTCACATCCCAATTCTGCCCAACTAAGGGGCAAATGAACTCTGAGCAAAACCAGGATCCCTCCTGAAGGGGTCCTGCTCAGCCTTTCCCTGCATTTTAAAAAAACAGCTGTCTTTTCAGTTTGGGGGTGGGGTGATGGGGTGGTGGTTAGGGGGGAGTTGGCCTGGCTGTCCATCCTGGGGCCTGGCACAGGAACCACACACACACACACACACACACACACACACACACACAGATGTGTACCTACATGCTCCCATGTGAGGTCTACATGTAAACTGGTGCGTGTAAGGATAGGCTTAATCATGCCCAACTCAGCCCTGGACTGGCCCTCACCAAGTCCTATTCTGAAGAGTGAGACACAGCCAGACATAGACACCCTAACCTTTGAGGGCAGATAGGAAGGCAGGGGCTGGGAAAACCCTGATGGGAGCCAGGGGAAGTTTTCAGGAGAAGAGGGCATTTGATAAGGGAATTGAAGGGTGAATAGGAGTTTGTCAAACCAAGATCAGATGTCCAAAGATCCTGAATGCTGGTTTTATAATCTACATTTTGTCTATAAGGACTTAGAACAGGGGAGGATGACAGTCTGACAAATCTCAGTTCACCACCTCTGCTTGAAGACCCAGACTCTGCCCTCAGAGAACATTTAGTCCATCTGGAGGTAGAATTAGATCCAGCCAGGAGGGATAGAAGAGACCTCAGCTTTGTGAAGCACTGCTTTGCACTGCTTTGGATCCTGTCAAAAACCCTTTAAGGTAAGTTCTACTAACATCCCTATTTCACAGCTACGGAAACTGGGCCTGAGAGGAAATCACTTGCCCAGGGTCCCACAGGGAAGGACATGCATATAGCCTTAGCCTCTGACCTGCAATTCTGGTCCCAAGTTGACCCCGAGGTTTGATGCTAATCCAGAGCGGCTCAAACAAGTCAGCTTGGCCAAGGGTGGTGTCTTGCACCTGGAATCCTGGCTGGAGAGAGAGGCCCCTCCTATGGGTCACACAAACTCCCTCTGGGCCTCTTTGGAATGATTGGCTCCCATCCTTGATCGTTTGATTTAGTTAAGAGCTTTAATGGGGGGCTTCTAGGCAAAGGGATGTCTGACCGGGCCTAGGGGTGTTTCTCTAGTCCTTTTGGGAGGCCTGGGCCCCTGGCCTTGGCCCCCGCCTGCTGTCTGGCCCAGATGAACACAAACACTTGGAAATGGCCAACCCAACGGAATCTAGGTTGTGGTCAGGCCGTAGCTGAAGAAGCCACTGGAAAAACACGCAGTCCACGAGGCCAGGCCCAGCTTACGTTTCACCAGGCAGGAGTGGCCTGCCTGGCGCCTGGAGTTGAGGAATGTCTGTTCCGTAGTTGTTTGGAACCTGTTGTTTGACCAGGGAATACAGCCACTGGGCAGTGCTGCCCTGTCATCAGCCTGTGACCTGACTTTTAGTGTGTCCTTGAATGAGGCCTCTTGGCTTGGTATCCTGGCTCAGCACTACTAGTAGAAATGCCTGATTTACTTGAATGCCCCTGATGATGGGGAGGTCACCCCTTTATAGCTGTCAGACCTGGCACCTAGGAACCTATAATTGGGGTGGTCTCCCTTGAATACATGGAGGGGAGGTCAGTGCAGCACAAATGTCCTCTACCCCACACCCCTCTGTTGCTCCAGTCTCCTCCAGGGCCTCTGGACCTTCTCAGGTCCTTTGGATTTAGTGTATCCCAAATGAACATGAGTGTCTTTCCCCAGAATGTTTCTCTTGCCCAGTGTCAGGTTTCAGTGCTGTCCATCTCTCCATCTGCCCAGAGCCAGGGGCTGGGCGGGTGGCCCACACTTCTACTGGATGCTGAAGGACTTTGCTGGCATCTTCTCATTGACCCCTCTCAGTGAGGCTGGCCCCACTCTACAGACAGGAAAACTGAGACTCAGAGGGTTTACTTGGTGTTCTGGGATTACTGGGACAGATTCTGGAAGTGAAGCCAATTTCCTGATAGTGATGGGATAAGTGCCTGGGCCACTTTGCTTCTTGACTGGGGTGCCTCCTGGTGCCCAAAGAGGGAACTGTAGCATGGGTCACCAGTGGACACAAGTGTATTGGGGGGTCATTCCTTGTCCCTTCTCAGTGGGGGAAGGGGGTCTGGCTCTGAGTGAGCCCCGCTGGGTCACCACAGAGACCCCTGAGCACAAAGCCTGGCCTCTTAGGTCAGACCCAGGCCTGACTTCAGTTCACAACTCACCTCTCACTGTTTCCCCAGTTGGGGATAGGACCAATGACAACCCCTGTAGGCTGTGGTGAACACAGACTGGCACGCACCAGAGATTTAGTAACCGCAGTTGTCACCCTCAGTAACATTCAGGAGAGGAGCAGGGACTTGAAATGGGGTATCCCAAGCAGCCCCTGCCGTTCGCCCCCTCAGCTACTGCCAGTCCCAGGGTTGTTGTGTGTGGGAGGCTAAAACTCCCCAATGCAACCAAATCAGGATCTCAATTTTCCCATCAGGGTGTAAGGGCCTCCAGGCTTTTTCCAGGGGCCTGATGTGGCTGGCCTTGAAAAACCTCTTAAAATCTTAGGGGAGTGGAAATCTTTATAGGGGGTTGGGATATAGGGCCTCAGTATGCACTGATGAAGGAAGGGGTGCATCTTAAAATTCGATGTGGGGACCTTGAAGCTGCCATAACATGACCAACTTGGGCCTGGACCTCTGAGATCTGAACTTGGAGACCCCTCTAAATCTTCCCATGCACTAGCCTAGGACATCTAGATATTTCTACCACGTCTCAGGTGTGGAGACCCTCTGGTTTCCCGTGTGTGTGTGTGTGTGTGTGTGTGTGTGTGTGTGTGTGTGTGTGTCTTCAAAACTCCCATTTTGCGGATCACAACCTTATTGGTGGTCTTGGGAGATGAGAGGTTATGGCCATTCTTGCAGGTGGGAGACAGGTGCAGAGAGGAAGGAAACCTGAAAAGGGTTTGGACCTGAGCTCCTCTAATCCCAGAGTCTGGGGAGGGGGAGCGTGCACCCTGTTTCCCACTGCTGTCCCGGGCGACCCTGACAGCTTCCCTGGGGAAGGAGCTGGTCTGGCCCTGGAGCAGCTGGTGCCAGGGGTGAAGTGGCAGGAGAGGAGGGGCAGAGGCACGACCCCGGGGCGGGATCAAAGACCCGGATAAGGGGAGAAGCCAGGTGAGGGCGGGGTCAGAGTCGGGGTCCTGAGAGAGAGGGGTTGAGTCGGGAGAAAGGCGTGGTCTAGAGGACCGAGATCACTTGGCTGCGGATCTCCTAATTCTGCGCGGCTTCAGGAGAAACGAAACATTGAAGAACGACCAATGTGGGGTGACTGAGGTCGAAGACCTCCACACACAGCACAGCGCGCCTCATTTCTCATCCCTTCCCAGGACTCCCGTCCGAAAAATTCCCATCGCTCAGGTAGGCCGAAGGATGAGGCCCAGAGAGAACAGGAGCTGTGCTAAGACTATACATTCCAGCCCCCGCCCCGTGCTGCGGGCTCGAGAGGGATCACCCGCAGTCAGGCCTGCAGCCGCCCAAGTTGCCCCTTCTCTGCCCGAGAAGAGGAGGAGGGTAGTTACCCCAGACGCCCCTAGCCCGCAACTGAGGTCCTAGGTCGCTGGCGGCTATGAGGAGCGGGCGACTGAAGCAGGAAGCTGAGAAGGGAGCGTTTGGGAGTGAGGGACTGTTGAGAGGTCAGGGCCTGGGTGGGCTGGAGCAGAGGGGAGAGGCCTGGGGGAGGGGTGGCGCTGTCAGCCAGACAAAGAAAGGAAGGAAGGGCTCAGAGGAAACGTCCTATGCAAAGGCCCAGAGGTGGGAATGCGCTTTTGGAGGGTTCGGAGGGGGCCAGTGAAGAGGGAGATGACGTCAGAGACGGGCCTTGCAGGGCCAATTAAGGGAAAAGGGGAGGGGATTGAATACTGAGAAGAAAAGGAAACCCCTGTCCGGTGAGTGAACTAGCCGGATCCAATTCACGGTGTAATATCGCCCCCTGGCGGCCCAGTGGAAAACGGGTAGAGGGACCCAGTCCACCCTTAAGTCTACTCTCTGGCCTTATAGCCTGGCAGACCTTAACCAGACAACCGGCTTCCTGTCTTGCTGCTTGCATGTTCTCCTCGGCAGAGTGGGGGGTGAAATAACCTTTGGAGTGCCCCCTGCATGCACACCAACCTTAGAGCTTTGTGTGGATGTGTCCCGTCGTTCCCACTGAGCCCTACTTCACAGAGGGGGAAACTGAGGCTCGGGGAGGGCAGTGCATGAGATTCAGAAGCAGGACTCAAGTTGTGCCCTGACTGGGTACTGGCCCTCTGTGTGGTCCTGCCCCTCCTGAAGCTGTCCCTTATGTGAGTTGTGTATAGTGATGCAAATGGACCAGGTCAAGGATGTCAAGGGCCTGTGAGGGCTCTGGGGAGGTGCGCGTGGTCAAGCGCCAGGGAGTCCAGAATGTGGGGGAGAAGACCTGCATACACATCACCCTGTGCCTCAGTTTCCCCAATTCTTCGGTTGAGGGAGGCAAGTGAGAATAGCAGCACTCCTTCTTTAAACCTTCCCTTGTTGGTCTTGGTGCCTGCTGGCATTTCTTGCATGACTGGGTGCAATTCTGTGCCAGTAATCTTCTCTTCAATGCTGCTTCTTCTCTAAAATTTACTTTAAAATTAAAGTCTGCTGGTTACATGGCCTCAGGCTCCTACAGATTTTTGAGATGAAAGTGCCATTCCTCTTTCCAAATTCTCATTCTTCCAAAATAAGACCCCTAAGTACCTGACGGCCCAGCACCCTGTATCAGCGGGCCCCAAGGCACAGGTGAAAGTGTGAGTCCATGCCTAGGCAAAGAGCACACTTTCACGTATTTGGACACCACTTGAAAACTAACCTAAAATCCAGCCTCTTTTATCTCTAATCAATTCTAGATGTTGTGCTAATTAATTAGTATGAGGAACATTGAAATATAAACTGTGTGAGTCAGGAAGAATCTTAGGACCTCCCTGGTGGCATAGGGGTAAGTCTCTGCACTATCACTGCTACTGCCTGAGTCTGATCCCCGGCCAAGGAGCTAACCCACAAATGGAGTAGCAGACTTCTCCTGTCTTGCCCACTGCACCCCTCAGCACTGTATTTCAGTACATCTTCCTGTCCTGCTCCCCACTCTGTCTTTGGTGAATCCTCTCACCCATCCCTGTACTTTTGGCCTACACACCAGTTCTTCTTTCCAAAAATAAAATAAAAAGAATCTTAGCAGCCCTGCTACCTGGACACTTGGCCACAGGGTCAGCTTCACCTGGAGCTGCAAAAATCCAAATTCCTAGCCAGTCCAAATCCACTCAACCAGAAACTGCATTTAAACCCTTGATGGTGATTTGTCTGAGAGCCCTGGCCTACACCTCTTGTTGGAGGCCTCTTGACTGGAGACTCTAAATCAGTCTTATCTCCGTTTCTGGAATCCCACCCAGGTTGCTGTAACTTCTGCCTCAGGACCTTTCCTACTAGGGGTCCTTGGGCTCTAAGAGGACAGAACGCACATACCTGGGGCTCCTGGCCAGATGAACGGAGAGATTTCACAGTGCCTGGAGAAGGGGGACTACAGTATCCATCCACCTCTCAGAAGTAACCCAGGACCCAGATTCCCACCCCCCCACTCCCAGTCTGTTTCCCACCAAACTGGCTCAATGAAGCAAGACAAAGCTATGCAAATGCGATGCAAATTTAATCCCAATAAAGTGACTCATGCAAATTACATCAAACAACAAACATGCACATATCACTTGAGGGAAGGGACGGGGTTCTCAGATGCATTGTGTGGGAAATGTTCAATAATGATAATAGTGGGCCTCCCTGGTGGTGCAAGGGGGTAAGTTCCAGCACTATGAAGCTATCTGCAGCCACTGCAGCAGGAGTTCGATCCTGGCCAGGGAGCTTCCCACATGGCGCAGCAGACCTCTCCTGCCTCGCCCACTGCTCCCTTTAGCAGTGTACTTCAGTCGATCTGCCTGTTCTGCTCCCCACTCTGTCTCTGGTGAATCCTCTTACACCCCCCCACCTCTGGCCTACACCCCAGCTCTTATATGCATACATAAATTTATTATTTCTATTAAGTGCTGAGATTTAACTCCTTGCACCACCAGGGAGGCCCAATAAATAAATCTTAAAAATAATGATAATAGTAACGATGGGGGTCCCATTTCCTGCTCTGAGCACAGCCCTTTACGTAAATCAGCCCTTGAACTCCACTGTCACAGGGTGGGGGTCTTCGGGTGTGGTTGCGACAGCTCTTGGTCTGGGCTGGGTCTCCTGGTCTCCACCTCTGTGCTCTCTGCAGGGTGGGTCACAGCGACCCCTGGTGGCCATTGGTTGGCTGAAGCGGTTGGCCCTCTTATCTGCTTTGGCCACCAGTTTCCCCCTTGGATGGATGGTCCCCATCTCAGGTGAAATCCCTGATCATGTATCTTCAAGTCGCAGGTTGGCGGGGGGTGTGTGTGGCTGATGAACAGGATGGGCTGAGGGAGTGGTTAGATTTCCAAGGGTTCCAGCTCCCCTTGGATTTTTACAATATATATTGTCCAAAAGAACAGAGAAATGAGATTGTCTCTTCTCCTTTGCTCTCTGATCGCCTCCCCAGAGGCCACAGCTGTGACTTATGTCTCCTTCCAGAGATATTTGGATAAAAGTACCCTCCCCCACTTAAAAAATACACACAAATTGTCTCCCTCCCTATTCTTTACACCAAAGCGTGTGCAGAAAAGCCATTCGTCTTTTGAAGGTTAGCAGAGTATTCCACTTCATGACTGACAAACACTGATTTAAACAATCGACAAATGACAGACATTTGTTCCAATTTTTTGCAGTTAGAAAGAAATATTTTGCACTCATATACATGTAACTGTAGAAAAATTCTTAGGAGAATTGATGGGCGAAAGGGTGTATGCATTTTTAATATTAATAGGTTCTAAGGGATTGCCTTCTTGAACAGCTGTACCGGTGAGCAGTCCCCACTAACTCTGCCTCAGTGTCCTCACCTGTCACCTCGAGGCCTCGGTCAGCACCGTTCTAGGCAGGCAGGCTCAGGGAGCGTCTGGACATTCCTCTGTGCTCCTGTAATATATACGGCTCTAGTATTTGAATAGTGCATTATAAAATGTTAGTAAAGCGCGACTTTGTGTAGAATTTGACCGGGGCGGGGAGGGAGGGGAGAAAAAACCCCAAAAGGGCCAGCTCCATGACCGCAGCTCGAGAACCGCGACCCGCATGCACTCCATGGTCACAAGGGGGCGCGCCGGGGCGGCTGCCACGCCTGACTTGCGCCGGGAGCGGCTCCCCGCGTTTCCCGTCGCAAAGACCCGGTCCCAGTTATCTTCGGTGACCACGCCCCCACACCCTCTAGGTGCTCAGACAGCACATCCCGGCCCCTCCTCTCATCAGGGTCTGCCAGCCGGCTCTCTCGGTCGTTGCCTCAGTTTCCCTCTCACACCCACAGACTCTGGAGACCTCTCTGCTATGAATCTTTTGGGTGTTGGAGTCTCAGAGTCTGTCTTGAACCAGGCGGTGATCCCATTGCTCCATTGAACTCATGCTGCTGGTTCTGGCAGCCATTTCCTGCGCCTGAAATCTGTCCTTCAGACTTCCTCTTTCAGTTGTTATTCTGGCCTCTCCAGACTTCCACAGTTCTCTCTCCAGACGTCTCCCCAGAACTTGGCTCAGTCGTCCAGCTGCAAGATGGACACACCCACCCTGACCATCTAGAGCTGAACTACCATTCTTCCTCAATGTCTCTGTCTTTTCTTCCTGCAGCTCAGACCACCGGCTCCTACTGACCAACAAGTTCTGCAGGGCCTTCACTTGTGTGGAGCCCAGCGGTCCCTCCCCTGCACCTGACCACCCCTGTCACCTGGGTGATAGCAGGACCCTCACACACACCGGTCTGCGGCCTACTTTCATCACAGCAGTGGAGCAGCAGCCCGTGAAGACTCCATTGCTCACAACCTGGATTCGTCCAAGGGCTACCACATCTTGCCCTCCCACCTGTGTGGCAGCTTGGGTCAGAGCAGTGCCTGTCCCACCCACCCCTCATCTCTGCATGCCCCTCACTCTCCTCCCTAAAGTTTTGTCTCAAAAGGCACCCACCCCAGTGCAATGTCACTCAGTCATCAAAAGGAGTGAAGCTCTGGCACACCACAACATGCACAACTGAAAACATCATGCCCAGCGAGAGGCCAGACACAAAAGGCCACACAGTGTGTGATCCATTTATACGAACTGTCCAGAACTGGCAAGTCCACAGACTGAAAGCAGATCAGTGGTTGTCAGGGGCTGGAGAGGGGCCTGCCGAGTGACTGTTTATGGGTACAGGGTCTCCTTTTAGGTTGGCTTGATGGAATATTCTGGAACTAGATAGAGGTGGTGGTTGCACAACATTGTGGATGTGATTGCCACTGAGTTGGTCACTTAAATTGCAAATTTTATTATATATATATCACAATTAAGAAAAAAGAAAGTGATTAGAAATCACCGCATTCCAGGGCCAGCCCTGAATTGGCTTTTCTGCTCATGTTTCTCTTTTCTCTCTGAATGTAACCTCACAGGTGCAGGGCCCCATCTATCAGGGATCATGGGGCTGTGGGGTTAACTGGACTGAGGCCAGGTACTCTGGGCACAGGGAGGGAGTCAGCTGTCCTCTTCTGGCTGCAAATGAAAGAAACCCAAATTACTGATGGGAGGAGAACCCACAGGATGCAGTGAGGGTTGGTCTCTAACTGGTACCTGTGTAGACCCAGCCAAGGCCAAAGGTGGGCAAAGGGATAACATCTGCCCTCTCGTCCCCAAATGCCCCTTCTGTCCAGTCATATTGGGGCCCACATTATCCTGGACTGAGATTCCCTGCTGTGGTTTTGGAGCTTCCCAGCACCCAAACAGCTCCTGCTGCTGGGATGGGGCTGCAGCACAGCTGGGAGGGCTCAGTGGAAAGGTCACAGGTGCCGCAGGAGGTCTTGATGACTCTCCCCCAGTGGGCAGGCCCCCGGAGCAGCCCCACAGAGACGCCAAGCTGAGGGACACCATGGGCATGTAAACAATCAGATGGGCCAAGTAGCTCTCATGGTGGCACTGCAGAAAAATCCTTGCCAGACACAGAGGTGCCCACTCCAAGTTGCATGGGGTGGAGAAAAGCAGGGTGTGTCAAGTGGGGACACAGTGGGCCCTGCTGTGCTGTGGCTGTGACCCGGCCACCCCTCCTGCTCATGGGACTCCTCTAGCTTGGCCTTATGTCCGGCTGCAGTGGTGGCCCTTGGAGTGGGTGGAGGCAGGACAAGCGGCTCTCTTAGAGCTTTGTGGCCAAGAACCAAAAGTATGGTGGTCAGGATTTGGGTGCTCTCTGGTATGGGGATCATGTGTATCTTCCTGGGACATGCCAAGTGATAGACCAGGCCAAACCAGAGCTCACTACTGACCACTGTGGGAACCGACACATGGGTTAGGGCCGCGGCGACACTAGTTGATGGGGTGTGGATCGCCTGCTTGGGTCCCACACCGCCCTGAGGCCGGAGACTGTTTAATTCTCTCAACAGCCCAACTCCACCATCTTCAGTCCCAGTCAGGGAACAAGAAAGATCCACAGGGGAGGTCCCACCTGAATGGCGAGGGGGTAGAGAAGGACAGCTAGGAATGGGGCCACTGGGGGCCCAGACGCTGGCCAGCAGGATTTCAAGAGCACAGATGCAGGAAAGTAGCTAGAAGTTAATTGTCTTTAATGACATTTCAACTGAAAATGGCAGAACTTGTATTAACAGAAAAAAAAAAAAGAAGAAAAAGTGCAAAATTCTGAGCTCATGACAGACTTACACCTATTTGAAATGACATAACGAGGAGAGTGTGGGAAGGAAGGCAGTGTCCAGTGAGTGGGTGCGAGGATGCACAGTCACAACACCCGGGCCCCTCCAGCTACCACACCGCCGGAGCACATGTGGTGCTAAACGACGTCAGAATTAAAATAGGTCAAATATTTAATGGGACAATTTGTGACAAGTCCAGGCCCTCTAGAAAAGATGACTCACAGTCCGATCATAACATTGTTATTGGAAAAGCAAACTGAGCCGGGGAAATGAGCAGTGACTCAGTTACCTCAGGCTGAGAGGCTGCTGTCTTCTGGAGGTCCTGCCTTTTCTGTGGTAATCGGCAGCGCGGTGCTACAAAGGTGGGAGCCAGTGACCCAGAGCAGGCCACACAGTCTTCTTTTTTGCTAGTGCCCATAACTTCATTAGATGCGTCCAAGGCGCCACTGTGGGGTCTGCAGCGGGTCTAGTGGTTGGGTTGGACGGCGTGACCCCTGCTAGCCTGGCCCTGCAAGCTGAAAAGCCAGAGCAGCAGAGGGGCAGTCATGGGGTTGATGGCTGTCCAGTCCCCCTGTCCCTAGGTTCCTGGGGTTTTGGGCCACTCAAGACATTGAGAGGGATGGGCCCCCCAATCCTAACTGGCCCCACATGCTGACCAATCACGGAGAAAGTTCTAGATGCAATATTTGTTTTCTTCTCAGTCATCAAAATGGATCTTCACTCTGGCCCAGCTGTGCACAAGCCCTGGGCCCCTGGCTGAGGTGGTCTGAGCCCAGCGGGGCTGCATGTTCCTGAGGTCAAGGCCTTGTCTGTCTGCCCTGCAAGGCACAGACACTCCCTGGGAAGGAAGGCTCCTTGCTCTCCACAGGGGAGGCCCGTCAGCTGCATGGGTTACCTAGTCCTTTTTTTTTTTTTTTTTAAGATTTATTTACTTGTGCATACAAGCTGGGGTGTAGGCCAGAGGTGCGGGAGGTGAGAGGATTTACCAGAGCAGAGTAGGGAGCAGAACAGGCGGACCGACTGAAGTACACTGCTGAGGGGAGCAGCAGGCAAGGCAGGAGAGGTCTGCTGTGCCATGTGGGACGCTCCCTGGCCTGGAATTGAACTCATGCTGCAGTGTCTGCTGACAGCTTCATAGTGCTGTGACTTAACCCCTTGCACCACTAGGGAGGCCCTTATCTAGTCATCTGAGGGGAGTGAGGGCACAGGTCTCTGATGTGGGCCCCATAGAGCCGTGACCCCTGAGGCATCTCTGCCATTCTGCAGTCATCACATGATGGACTGACAGGCCTCCCTTCTTGCCAGCACCTCTGAGGGAGAGGCCCTGGGACCCAGGACCGCAGATTGTCTCCCCCAGGGGTGGGCTGGAGAGAGGTGAGGGGCCACAGGAGACACATATGTCCCTGGGGCCTGTCAGCAGGAAGGAGCGGGAGGAATCTGCAAGTGGGAGGACAAGCCCTGAGAGTCCAGGGACTCCTCTGGTGGGAGGAAGGGTCCACGACTCCCAGGAGCATCCAACTCCACAGAGAAGGTCTCTCATGGCCCGGCCCTGGCCCGCAGCCCTGTGTGGTGGGGATGCCAGCAGGGGAGGGGCGTTTCTGTCCCATCTCCATTGACTTAATCAGGATCATCACCAAGGAGAACAGAAATCTCACCGTTTTAATAAAGGAAGAGGCGTAGGCAGTGAGCAGTCGGGAAGGTGCTGGGTGAGGGTGCCTCTCGCCATTCTCCAGACATTACATGACTGACTGTCCCTGGATGGGTGGCCTTGTTCACCACAGCTTGGCACTGCCTGGCAACGGCCCTGGGCTCCCCGGCCCCCTACTTCAGTGGTGTCCACTGATGCTTTGGTGTAAGTGGTGGCTGATTCTTGAAATGTCTCCATATTCTTATTATTTTTTTTAATAGAAGAGCTGGGGTGTAGGCCAGGAGTGCAGGGAGTGGGGTGAGATGATTCACCAGGGACAGAGCGGAGAGCAAAACATTTGGATCTTACTAAAATACACTGCTGAGGGGAGCAGCGGGCAAGATAGGAGAGGTTCGCTGCCACACATGGGCCGTTCCCTGGCGGGGACCAAACCTCGGCTGCAGTGGTGACAGCACTGAGACTTAACCCCTAGACCACCAGAGAGGCCCCCCCATGTTCTTTTTACTGGATTCTTTTACTGTGGAATCAATTGGAGACCTGTGGACACATGGAGACAGAAGTTGCTAGAAAACTTGACCCAGTGAAGAGAAAGAAAGGACAGTCATGGGGTCTCTGTCCAGTGACCCCTGCTGGGGAGGAACATCTCTGAAAAGGTGAGGCCCTGGGGCTGGACCCAGGATCTTATCTGTGGTGGGTGGCACACACCCTGGAGTCATTTGTCTTAGGAGGAGGGAGGGAGGAGCTGTGCCCCCTAAGCAGCTAAATGGAGCTAGAGGGGAACAGAAAACAAGAATATCTGTGACATGGCGTCCACTCAGCACAGGGAGGCAGCAGCCCAAAGTCAGGACTCCTCTTAGGGAAAGCCAAAGCCAGGGAGACATGCATCCCCTGGGGCCCAGTAACCCCATTTCTGGGAAATAAGTCGAAGGGAAGAATGGGACTGAATGCAGCACTGCCCAAGGGTAACAGGTGAGCTGAAGGGGCAGTGGGAAGGAACAGTGGGTAGTCCTGGGGCCAGCCGGGTGCCGTCATCTCTGCTCTCTGAGCAAGCAGTCTTGGCAGGCAGGGGAGGGTGCGGGTCAAGGGCTAAAAGGTGGGAGCCCTGCTACCTAGCCAGCCCTCCAGGGCAGGGCTTCTCTCCACGGGGCTCTCTGGGGGGCTCTCCAATGCACTGTGAGGTACAAAGCAGCACCTGGCAGCCCCAAGAGCTGACATGAAAATGACCCCTGTGGACAGAACCACCAGGCGAGGTTCCTTCCTTTGAGCATGAGACATGCAACTGGAGTCACCTCAATAGTCCAAGTAAGGGCCTCCCCGGTGGTGCAGCCATTGAGCGCTGCGCTGTGGAGCTGTCGGCAGCAGCGATGCGAGTTTGACGCCCGGCCGGGGAGATTCCCACATGGTGCGGCAGACCTCTCCTGCCTCGCCCGCTGCTCCCCTCAGCAGTGTGTTTCTGATCTGCCTGTTCTGCTCCCCACTCTGTCTCTGGTGAACCCTCTCGCCGCCCCACGCCTCTGGCCTGTACCCCAGCTTGTATGTAAAAAAAAAAAAAAAAAATTCCAAGTAAGGTCCCTGTCCCTTCAAGGACCTAGACGTGCCGTTTAATGAACAGAGTACAGATGTGTTACAGCGGTAGGAATGTGACAACCTGTGACAGGACTGTGGTGACCTGTGGTCTTTTAGAAACTCTTCCCTTTAATGCCTAAGTGTCCCTACAAGATCCTCTCAGTGTTCACCATGAAAAGCCCCTGTGTGAAAAAAAGAATAAAAAGGGAAAAAGGCCCCTGTGTGTGCTCCCTGCGCGTCAGTGTCCAGCATGCCCAGCAGGGGGCGGCCTGGGCTCCCACCCACCTACAAGGACCATGCGGGGAAGTCTGTGCCGGGCTCAGTTTGTGGAAGGATGGCGTTGGGCACTTTCTACAATGAAATCAATTGGCATTTTAGAGGAGCAAAGAGCAAACGTCCTGTGTGGTCATGGAGGGAGGCTGGCCTTGTCCCTGGGTGGGTGTGGTGGCAGGGGAAAAGCTGGCTCCCCCCAGGGTCACCCTTCCATGGGGAGTACCCCACACAGGCACTAGAGCAGATGTGTACACCCACTTGCACTCTGGTGCGTGGGCCCTAAGGGGAGGCTGCTGGTTCTTCAGCTGTCCCTGGCAGCAAAGGAGCTGCCATGCCCAGGTTTCTTTCTGGCCTTGAGTCCCAGGACGAGGCCCTCACCTAGCGCTGGCCTTGGTTTTGGTGCTGAGATACCCGTCTCCGTTGTGACTTCAGCTGTGACTGGACTCTTGCAAGGCTTTGCTGCCTGTTTGGCCCCTTGAGCCCCGAGTGCCTCTGGCCTGGGCAGGGCCATGTGGCGGCTGGGGCACAGGTCCTGAACAGCCAGCTGGGCTGGAAACAACACTCCACTGTGTAGCAAGAGGGGCAGCCTCACGTGGGCGGTGTGTTCACGAGCTGGTACCTGGCGCATCCACAGTGGGAGCGCCATACGCTCTCCCTTCCACACGCCTGCCGTCCCGCTGTGGTGTGGTCCTGCCTCATGTGTGACTGCCTGAACTCCCACTTTAAACCTTCCCAAACGTTTCTTGGGCGCTCACCTTAGCTCCTCTCCTGAGGAGTCACCACACAGGGTAGTGACCCCAGACTTCCAGGGTCTCCTATCACTGATGTTGTCTCTTGTGAGCCTCTTCACACACTGGCTTATTTGAGAAACAATCTGTATGCACACACCTTATAACTTATCAAGTGTAGCCAAACAACTTATAAAGTGGAACCAAACTTATATACTGTAACTAAGCCTATACAGTGTAACTGAACTTACCCTGCGTGACTGAATTTATTAATTAAAAAAAAAGATTTATTTTATTTTTCATGCACACAAGAACTGGACTGTAGGCCAGAGGTGTGGGGGAGGGGGTGATGAGAAGATTCACCAGAGACAGAGCGGGGAGCAGAACAGGCAAATCTACTGGAATACACTGCTGAGGGGAGCAGTGGGCGAGACAGGAGAGGTCTGGGGCACCACATGTGGGTCAGCTCCCTGGCTGGGGATGGAATTCATGCTACAGTGGCTGGTGACAGCTTGAAAGCATTGAGATTTTAACCCCTGCACCACCAGGGAGACCCTGTGACTGAATTTATACAGTATAACTGAACTTGCTATGTACTGTAACCAAAGGCACATACTATAACTGAACTTGGATACTCTAGCCAAACTTGCACAATAACCAACTAATATAACAATAACTAAACTTAGATAATGTGGCTCAGTTTATACAGTGTAATAAGACCTAGATTTCTATACTGTAACTGAATGTTCTTTATAGGAGAGCCAGTCTGTTATTGTGAATCCAAATTTTGTTCTAAGTTCTTTTGCTACCACTAAACTTATATACCCACCTTTCTGAGGTATATATTAGCACATGCCCTGTTAAAATATTATTAAATTATACAACTGCAATTCACTGAATACCACATCCTTTTCCTCAGGGATTCATTCCACACTCATCACCTCAGGGACCTCATACACCACAGCCATCACCTCAGGGACCTCGACTCCACACCTATCACCTCAAGAACCTCACACTTCATCTCATTGCCTCAGGGAGTTCCCAAGTCTTATAGTGGGCATGCTGACAGCAGGCCTATGTTTATAACACAGAGCTGGGGCCTCCCTGGTGGTGCAACGGTTAAGCACTGCGCTGTGGAGCTGTCGGCAGCAGCGACGGCGGACGACGCGAGTTCAACACCCAGCTGGGGAGATTCCCACATGGTGTGGCAGACCTCTCCTGCCTCCCCCGCTGCTCCCCTCAGCAGTGTATCCATCTATCTGCCTGTTCTGCTCCCCACTCTGTCTCTGGTGAACCCTCTCGCTGCCCCACGCCCAGCTTGTATGCATAAATAAATAAATCTTTAAAAAAACAAACAAACACAGAGCTAGATCTGAGGCAACCGCATTACCCTGAACCTGGACACTTAGTTCCTGTCTCACTTTTGGTGAACTTCCCTGGTGTCCTCACTTCACTTTACTTTCCTCCCTTTCTATGTTCAGAGAGCCATGGCTGGCGAGCACTGTCACCAAGAGATCGTGATTTCAAGAGACTGGACTCTTTGTCCAGTTCTTCTTTGTTTTCTTTGCTGGTGTAAGGATTGCTTAAATGGGAATAAAAATACTCATTCAGCACTTCCGTGGTCTGCTTGCTAAAATGCTACTGCTTACATCTGCAAAGACAGTCTCAGCCAGCACTAACGCATGAAAATCTAGTAATGCCTCCTCACCCCCATTTATGATTTCTAGAGCCAGCCACCAACATTTTCTAACACCAGCCACCAACATTTCTGATTGGCTTGCATGACACTGTTGGGTGAAACACCTGTGGCTGGGTTTGGAGTGTCCCAGACTAACTTAAACTCAGACAGCCCTGTCTTGGTTCCTCTTCCTAAGAATTGACCTGGGTATTGCAGGCAGTGGGCAGTTGTAGCCTTCATGTCGCAGAGCTGCAAGCACAGGCTCATCATGGCTTTGCAGGCGCTCTGCATCAGTTGCATCGGGATGGCACTGAACTTGCTGTGGATGATGCCAACCAGGTGCTCCATCTTCTCAGTCTGATGGGCCTCATCCTCCTGTTTTCGGAGGAGGTTGGTGACACTCATGGTGAACTCACTGTAGGTCTGGGGTAGAGGTACACATGCCAGCCCCCGCTACCTAGCCAGCTGGCTTGGGGTTCCACATGGGACCAGCCACCTGTTGCCCCTGTGGCTCCCACACAGGCTGGCTACTGAGAAGTGAATGCAAAGGGCTTCTGGAAAAATCAGCCAACTTTACTGTGAGACCCAGTATGTGTCCTCCCTGGTCTCTGCCAAAAAAAGAAAGGTGGTGAGCATTCCATGTTTGGCTTTCACATGATAGAAAGATCACCTATTCCTATTTCTCTAGAAAGACTCAAGAGTGGTCGATCTTTTGGACCTGGGACTGCTTAGCCTGTAGTCACAGTGCTCAAAGCAACTGTCATTTGGACAGGCACTTGGTGTCGCTGTGCTGGTAGCCACGGGTCCTCCTCTTCCTCGAGTCTCTGGCCTCAGCCAGCAGCACTTTGTCCTGCTTCAGGAGCTGAGGTGGGAACAGGGGAATCTTCTTCCTGAATCTGAATGCACCGGATGTTTATGACTGGATAAGAGATACTGAACTGAATTAGTGTCCCTGTCTGAGAAAAATTGGCCACAAAGAATATCAGCACTGATGTCCAGTCTGAACACTTCACAGAATCCTTGGGGGAAAAGGAAGCCTTCCTTTTAGCTGCTAACAGATCTGAGTAAGCCACTGAGACCTTGGGCTGGGCTGTGTGTGCCTGTTGTGTTGCATCTGGTGTGTGCGTGTGTATGTGTATGTGTCTGTGTGTTGCTATAAAGTGGGAGAGGAAAAGCCTAATCTATCAGGTGTCCATAAAGATAAACTAGCCCACTGAGAGATTTCAATCAGAGAAACAAGAAGTTGGCCTGGCAACTTGGAAAAGCAGAGCCAGCTGTGCTGAGGGGTGGCCTACTGAAGGGCAGGGTTGGGCCAGCAAGGAGGTGGTGGGGAGAGCAGGTAGTGACAGGGAGAGTCCTCAGGATCCCTGATGACTGGATGTGGGTGTAAAAGAGAAGGCAACAGCTCCCACTTTCTCCCCACTGCAGCTGGTGCAAGGCAGCAGGTGAAAGTGAATCATGTGTACACATGGGGGTATGAAGATGCACTCCCCAAATTAGTTATGCAAATGACTGACACATTAATACAATTTGAGGAAAAGAAAAGGTGTCACAGCCTGGCTCTGACCAGTAAGCACAGATGTTCAGGTGGCTGTGAGGCAGCTGCGTACTGGGAGTTGAGAGGACCAATGCGGGTAGGGGAGGCAGGTAACGTGATCCACATGTGATGTGTGCTGGGGAAATCTGTATGTATCCATCTGTTTCTTCAGCTGTACCGATGAGAAGAAAGCCATATCCCCTGAGTGCTGGAAAACCAACATTGAAGGGACAGGCACCTTCATAATCCATTACTCACAGGGAACAAAATAGCCTTGTGGTAGAGTTCAAGCTTTGGTATCAGAATTTCTGACTTTGAATCTTGGCAGCTGTGTGACCTTAGAGTAAAAAAATAACTTCTCTGTTCCTTGGTTTGCTTGTCTATAAAATAGTAGTGCTTGCATTGTAGGTTTGTTTTGGGAGGGAGAGACTGCTACAGGGCCTATAGAGTGAGGTGTAGGTCCAAGAAAGTGGTCCTGTGGGGACCTGTGTTTTATTTGCTTTTTCAATGAAAGAATAAATGTCTGCAGAGAAAAGAACAGGTGGAAAATTGGGGGAGGGGGTCCTAAGGCAGGGGACAGGGAAGGAGACAATGATATCCCTCTAGTCTAACTTCCCAGGAATACAGTCTAAAGTGTTTTATTGGAGACAGGCTCTGTTAACACTATCAGTTAATAATGTTACTAAGGGCTCAACTAAAAATTGAGTTTAGGGCCTTCCCAGTGGTGTAATGGGTTAAGCCCAACGCTGTGGAGCTGTCGGCAGCTGCTGTGCAAGTTCAGTGCCTGGCTGGGGAGATTCCCACATGGCGCAGCAGACCTGTCCTGCCTCTCCTCAGCAGTGTATTTCCATTGAGCTGCCTGTTCTGCTTCCCACTCTGTCTCTGGTGAACCCTCTCACTGCCCCCACACCTCTGGCCTACACCCCAGCATTGTGTGCATAAATAAATCTTTAAAAAAATTGAGTATAATCATTTCATATAGATAATACTTATCAATCACTTGTCCCTTTTTTGTTCTCTACATAACAGATTAACCTTTTCTGTGAAACACTCAGCCAAGAGGTATCCTTATAGGGAACTTCCTTAAAATATCCACTTCCATTTTCAATTTCACATGCGTCAAATTTTATAAACCAGAAATCTGAACTGAAGGAAAAAAAACAACAAACCAGACAAGCATATACAGGGTCTGATGACAAAGTTGATTTTAATGTTGAATATGCCCTACCTTCTCCCTCTCCCAAATGGTCCTTTATTTAATTACAACATATTAAGCAATATTGAGAAAAGCGAAAAGGATGCAAGGAGAATGCACACACTCAGTGACACTTTCAATGTAAAGAGGGTAGTAAAACTGTCCTGGGCATGCAGGGATGCAGATGCCATAAGCACCCAGGCAGTGAACCAGGCCGATTGTGACATTAGCTGCACAACAGCTAACACCTGGGAGTGGCTAAATAAATTATGTTATGTCTGTAAAATAATTTGGTATAAAGCCACCCATCAGTATAATTGTAGAGCCTTGTAAATGACATGGAAGTATGTGAGCTTCTTCTTGCTGTTGTAAGAAACTGATCACAAACTTAGCAGCTTAAAACAACACAAAGTGCACAAATTGATGATCTCACAGTCCTGTCTGCTGTAAGTCCAACACTGGTGTCACCTGGCTAATGTCAGGTGTCAGCAGATCAGTTCCGTCTGGAGGCTCCATGTCTTCTGGAAAATCCAGGCACTGCCTTTTCAGTTTTGAGAGGTGCCACATTCCTAGTTCACGTCCCTCCCTTCAGCTCAAAGCCATCAATGGGGTAACCCTTCTTTTTTTTTTAAAGATTTTATTAATTTATGCATACAATGCTGGGTGTAGGCCAGAGGTGTGGTATGTGAGAGGATTCACCAGAGACAGAGTGGGGAGCAGAACGGGCAGATCTACTGAAACACACTGCTGAGGGGAGCAGTGGACGAGGCAGGAGAGGTCTGCTGCGCCATGTGGGAAGCTCCCTGGCTGGATTGTGCTGCAGTGACTCTGGACAGCTTCACAGTGCTGAGACTTAATCCTTGCGCCACCAGGGAGGTCCATATCTGTTCTTCTGATATGACATTGTATGTATCCCTGCTCCCTATCCTACTGTTATGGACCCATAGTGTTATCAGGACAACTTCCCCACCTTAAAGCCAGATGGGGCGAATATTTTGCTGTACACAGAATGTTCAAAAGCTAGTTTTGGGTGAATAAAGTATAAAACTGCTTCTCAGCTGAGTCTTTGTCCAAGTGAATGCATGTATATGCATGTGGGGGTGGGTAGGAGAAAAAGGGAGAGGGGCAGAGACTGGTTAAACAGATAAACAGGAATTAGACAACCATTAGCACAGAAACAGTCCCTCCCCCCAGGGCCCCTAACATGCCCTGACACTGGGGGTAGAGAGGCCACCCCCACACTTTCTATTACAGCCTCAACCAAGTTAGGGTAGGGAGGCTGCGGCTTGGCAACAGTGTGTGAGCGTCCATCAGTGTGCACATACGGGTGCGCGCGCACGTGAGTGTAGTGTGTGTGCCTGTGTGTGATGCTGACCTGCTGTGGGGTGTGTGGTAGTCTTTCTTTAATTCTTTTGTTTATCCAACAAGCATCTGTGAGTCCAACACGAGCCAGGCCCCACAGCAGGTGTTAGAGAATACCAAAAAGACCATGGAACTCACTGTTCTCAAATTGTGAAGGCAGGACCCAGCAGATTCTTGTTTCTTTTCAGGGGATCTTCACGGTGCAGGCTCACCAGAAGGCAGTTTTGAAATGCTGACTAATCTCTGCCCTCCAATTCCTGTTCTGAGAACTTGTCCAAGTGGGCTGACACCTACAGATGCTAGGGCTACGGGAGCCACGTCACTGCACTGCTTACTGTAACTGTCAAGACTAAAATTGCCCAAGAATAAGGCCTTCACTCCCCAACCTCACTGTTAGCCTTGCCTGGGTCTTGAGGTGCTGTTAAGACAGGCAATCACAAGCTTTATTTCTTTAAGTCTGTCCATTTTTGCAATATGCATGGCAGGAGTAAAAGCAACACTTGAAAAAAAAAAAGAGCCCCCCTGTGCTTGGTCCCCACCTGTCACTGCTGTGGAGTGTGAGCCCAGGGGTGCCGTGGACTTCACTGCTGGCTAAGTGCCCTTGCTGCCTGTCCACTGCTCCTCCCTGCAGCATCTCATTTGTCCTCCCAGTGCACCATCAGGGGCTAATGATGTCATTAGATACTTCCGTCATTAATTACAACAAGCTCATTTCCAGTCGACTGCCAGAGCGACTCAGACATGCTCTTGGTTTCCCTGGGATCCTCATTTGGGGACCAGGAGCTCGGCTCAGGGACACTGTCTATTGGAGGCTCTCAGAAGAGGAGGTGGGACCTAAAACAAAGGCACCCCCCTCCCAACCACCAATATTCTTTTCTTTTTAATTAATTAGTTAATTAATTAATTTTAAAAAAGATTTACTTATGCATACAAGAACTGGGGTGTAGGCCAGAAGTGCAGGGGGTGAGAGGATTCACCAGAGACAGAGTGGGGAGCAGGACAGGCGGAACTACTGAGAGACAGGAGAGGTCTGCTGTGCCATATGTGGATCAGCTCCCAGGCCAGGAATGGAACTCGGGCCATAGAGGTGACAGCACTGAGACTTAGCCCCTAGGCCACAGGGAGGCCCTTAAATAACTTTTGATTAAGGTAATACCCTCATCAGGTATTGCCACTATAGTGAACTCACCACCAGATCACCTGTAGCCCACCACCATGGTTCCAACCACTGGTTTTCTTTTCAGCTTACTGAGGTATAAAAATGCCAATAAAGCAAACAGTAGAATAAAACAAAGTTGTGAATATCAATACATTATGTTTTTGGTAAGGCACAATGTGGAACTGATATGGACAAAATTGTGTTCTACCCCACTCAATTCACATGTTGAAGCCCTAGCACCCGAGGGACTGAGTGCAGAGACAGAGCTCATGGGGAGGTGGTTAAGGTGGAATGAGGTCATAAGGCCAAGGCCTTGATCTGTAGCATTGTGGCCTTCCTAGCAGAGGCCTTAGCAGAAGAGTCTCTCCCCTTCCTCCCTAGGGGAGGACACGGGGAGAAGGTGGCCTCTGTGAGCCAGGAAAAGGGCCCTCACTAGGAACCTAGTTAGTTGGCTCTGTGATCTTGGACTTCCAGCTTCCAGAATGTGAGAAAATAAGTTAAGTCACCTCAAGCAAACTAACACAGGGACACGGCTCCATGTCCTTTACTTATTTCCCTCCTAATGGAACAAAGAAAGCCTAGATGTTTGTGCAGAGAAAGGCTCAGAGGTGAAGCCTCCTTCATCTTGAACCCCCAGCCCTGACCGCCTGTTCCCTTGCCCCCTCATGCCTGGCAGCAGGACTGTGCTCCCTTGTGCTGGGTGGAGCCACCTCTGGGACACCCCTGGCCTGGAAGTCTAACACATGGTTGACAGCGAGTTGTCAGATGTTCGAACTGGTCCCTCAGATCAGTCACTTCCCAACTGTGTGGCTGTAAACAGCCACCCACTCTCTGCTGCCCTTGGCTGTGACTGGAGCTGCTTAGAGCACCTGATGGGGCCGGGAGCCCACCAGGGGGCAGGACTTGGAAACCAGCCTCTCATTTTCACAGGCAGCGACATCACCCACCTCTCAAGATGGATTAAGCTATGAGAAACTGAAATAGGAACAGGCATTGAAGCCCAGTGCAAATGGTTACCCAAAGAGTCAGTCCTCCATTGACAGAAAGTTCCAACCTGGGGCCCTCTGAGATGCCTTCCTGACAAGGAAGTGGAGATGTCCGTTCAGTGCCTGGCTCACACATCCCCCGAGGCCGACTGGCTGTCCAGCTTGACTCAGGGCCCTAAAGGTGCACAAGTGTCTCTACCATGGCTGTGGAACTAGCCCGCCACAGCCTGTCGCTGTCACTGCCACCGCCCCAGCTCCTGGAACATATCTGGCCTCCAGAAGCATGCTCCAGAAACATGAACTTGTGCTAAGAAGGCCATCTGATGGACAGGTGCTACCAGGTCCTCCATGAAGAGAGAGCCCCCTTTCTTTAACAAGGTGCTTCAGAGAAGAGACCCATGAAAAGTCACTCTCTCGCCATGCGGAGAACTGTCACAGGCCAGCTTCCCTCATGAAGAGAGAGTGGGAAAGGCTCAATCAATGCCCAGCACCCAAGTCATAAGCATCTATGTACTGGTGATGCGTGTTTGGGCATCAATATATGAACCACAACCAAGAGGACTGATCTCTGCCCACAAGTGCTGTCTCATCAGTCTATGTAAATCATCACAGTGACAAGGAGAAAAAAATCAATTCAAATAATACCCATTAAAGGGCCACCCTGGTGGTGCAATGGGTTAAGTCTCAGCACTATGAAGCTGTCGGCAGCCACTGCAGCACGAATTTGATCCCCAGCCAGGGAGCTTCCCACATGGCGCAGCAGACCTCTCCTGCCTGGCCTGTTGCTCCCCTCAGCAGTGTATTTCAGTTGATCTGCCTGTTCTGCTCCCCACTCTGTCTCTGGTGAACACTCTCACCCCCTCCCCCCACACCTCTGGCCTACACCCCAGCTCCTGTATGCATAAATAAATCAATCTTTAAAAAATTGATAAAAAAAGGCAAAGCAAAAAAAAAATACCCATTAATGATAAACACCATTAGCAAACCAACAATAGAAAGAAACCTCCTTAACCTGGTAATGGGCATCTCCCCAAACCCACGGCACACTCGGGCTTCCTGGGAACCCTTAGGAGCACAGCTTGGGATTCAGACTCAGCAGGGAAGCCCCATTCAGCTTTGTCTGCAGGAGCCTGGGGGATGAGACCAGGAGCCTGGGAGGGACAGATGGGCAAGGTAAGGATGGAACGGGACCCACTTGCAGGCCGAGGGTGTTCCCGTGTGGCAGTGTAACATAGAAAAGGGAGGCTCCAGGTTCTCTGCCCCACCCAAGGAAAGGTGGCCCTGAGCAGCGAGGGGAAGCTGAAAAAGACTTGGGAAAGGAAGAAGGAAAGTCTAAGAACTGGAGGAGGCACATGGCGCAGAGAGAGAAGATGCTGTGCCTGCTTTTTGTTTTTGGACTTGCACCCGGGACTTGGGGGACATGGAAGGAGACACTTGGAAGAGACAGAGACTGGGTGAGAGACCTGTGGGGAGGCTGACAATGGCTGCCTTTATCTTGTCTTGAACTTTAATTTTGCTTCTTTCCTTCCAGACTTGCCTGGCCCCTTCTGCCCCTTTCCTACGGTTCCCCGGCAGAAGGTAGGTGCCTTAGACTTGTGGCAAACTTTTGGGTTGCAGCAGACCTGCTTTGGGCCCAAACAAGGTACATGCCCTGTTTGGCTGGACATTTACCCATGAGAGGATGGGTAACTTTGGGTGCTTTATTTGGAAACTATTTTAACTGTATTCTTTCTCTTCTCTCTATTGCCACTAATTGTATTAAAGTTCTTTTCTACTGAAGGTCTTATGCACTAAGAGTATGTTTGTCTTTATGCACTGAATATAGCAGAACCCATTTTGAGTAGGCAGGTTTGGGGGTCCCAGGGTGCCTCTCTGTCTGCCGACTCACAGGTGGAGCCAGCCAGGCAGGGAGTCACCAATGGCCTCCTGCTGGGCTCAGTGCTGAACAATGGCATTCTAACTGCTGGCCACCCACGCTATCCTATCAAGGGTTGTTTTATATTCTGGTTTCCTGGGATAGTGGTCTTGAGTTCTTAATGCTCAATGAGGACAATAGGGAACATGGCTGGGTGGTGCTGAGGACTTTGCATTTTCCTTTGACAAAATATCCCTAGGTTAGTTCCTTAGCAGCTTTCTAGATAAAGCCTCATTTTCAATCATTGAACTTTCTCAGTTCCGTAAGACTCAACAAAGAACATGTAACAAACACAATTGCTGCATACACTAGATATTCACCAAAGGGGCATCATACAGTGTAAATTCCAATCATTTATAATTGTCCTGGTATCACTACTAAGTTTAAAAACTAAGCCCCCATTCCTTGCCCAGCAGGCAGGTTTGGGAGGCTTGAATGGATGGGACTTCCCTGGGAAGTTATGATGAAGATCCAAAGAGCTGATGATCCATTGTGCAAATTGAGATCATCAGCAAGGCCTGCCCAAGACTGGTTATCCTAACCAGTCAGTGATACCTGGAGTATAAAAAGAGACCTGGGACCCTCACTCTCTGGGCAACAGACCCCTCCTGTTTCACCAGCTGCTCCCTTTAGCAGTATATTTCAACAAACCTGCCTGTTCTGTTCTCCACTCTGTCTCTGGTGAATTCTTTCACCCCCATGTGTCTGGGGTCCAATTCTCCCCCATGACATTAATTAATCCTTAATTAAAATACATCACATTCTAAGTGCTGAAACCTCAACCAAACGTTCAAACTAATTCTCATTTCAAAGTATTTTTTTTAAATTTATTTATTTATACATACAAGCTGGGGTACAGGCCAGAGGTGTGGGGCAGCGAGAGGGTTCACCAGAGACAGAGTAGGGAGCAGAACAGGCAGATCAGACGTACACTGCTGAGGGGAGCAGCGGGGGAGGCAGGAGAGGTCTGCCGCACCATGTGGGATTCTCCCTGGCTGGGTGTCGAACTCGCATCGCTGCTGCTGACAGCTCCACAGCACAGCGCTTAACCGCTGCGCCACCAGGGAGGCCCTCAAAGTATGTGTTTGTTAATGAAATTGCAATGCAAAGTAAACGTGATGTGCAAGTCATTAAACATGACTTACACTGGCAACAGGCAAAAGGAGAAGGCAGAGAAGTGCTGTCATACAGAATGTGGAAGGTGCTATTTCTAGAGAATGAGCCCACTGTGAGCTCACCTGTGAGGATCTGCAAACATCCAAGGGCAACAGCTAAGAAAAGCAGCCTTAAGGAGTTTGTGTGTGCCACAAACAAATTTTATTTCTCATGCAAAGAAATGCTCAATTTCAACTGAACAACACCCAATGGGAGCCATAGGGGTGGCCTAGAAGCTTCTGAAGGTGGGGTGCTGTCCTCACCCTGTAATCTTTATCTTGCTGAGGTGAGAGCCAGCGGCATACTCAACTGTGACCCACTCCCAGTGTGGGAATCAGATGTTCAGGCTGGTTAAGGCCTGAACTCTAAGAGGAACTATCCGGCACTGATGATGTTAAGCAAGCTTCAGCAGCTAGGGCTAAGGCATTTTCTGCCTAGAAAGATTAGTCATTTTCACACCATCACCTTGTTTACTGATGCCGCACCCAAGATGGGTGTTCCAGTCCTGTTATGGGTGTGGCCTCTCAGGCACCCTGAGCTTTCACCGGGGTGGTGTTCCAAGGAAGGAATCAGATGACAAACCAGAATTAAAGCACAAATTACTTTCAGGGGAAGGTTAAGCCCCGAACAGGGTAAGAGATCCTACAGGAATTTGTATGTGTCAAGGCCTTAACCTATAGCTCACTCTTCTGGAGACGGCGCCAGCTTTATTCATGATGTTACAGGGCAGGGAGAGGGACACCCCCGAAACCCCAGACCTGCCCTGTACTAAATGGGTTCAGCCATCCGCTGCATCAATACAAAACATACAGGACCTTTTGTGGAAACCAGACTTTAATACAATTAGCAAAGACTGAGAAGAAAAAGAATATATTTTCTAAGTCAAGCACCCCATGTTATCCAGCTCCTCGTGGGTACAAGTCCACCCAAACGGGATTGGCCCAAAGCAAGTCTCGAAAGCCTGCCACAAGTCTAGAACAGCTCATAGCAGGGACCCACACATAAGGGTCAGAAACAGCCAGACAATTCTGGGAGGAACCAAAATACCTTTCGGCAGGGACCCATCCAAAAGGGTCAGATACAGTCAGACAATTCTGAGAGGAACAGAACAAAATCAAAACCAAAATCGACACAGCCATCATTAACCTCCCACAGGTCTCTCACCCACGTCTATTTCAACCAGTCCAGGCCAGTGCAGCTTCTTTACAAGTCTCTCTGCTCCTTGGGCCTCTGCTGTCTTTCCATCCTTCTTCCATCTCCTCCTGTCTTCTGTCTGTGTGTCTCCTCTGTGTTTTTTTTTAAGATTTATTTATGCATACAAGAACTGGGGTGTAGGCCAGAGGTGTGGGGGTGGTGAGATGACTCACCAGAGACAGAGAGGGGAGCAGAACAAGCAGATCCACTGAAATACACTGCTGAGGGGAGCAGTGGGTGAGATAGGAGATGTCTGCTGTGCCATGTGGGAAGCTCCCTGGCAGGGGATGGAACTCGTGCTGCAGTGGCTGCGGATAGCTTCATAGGCCAAGACTTAACCCCTTGAGCCACCAGGGAGGCCCCTGATCAAACTACTTTCACAAGTTGTTTTTCGCTACTACTGGAGTCTTTATTTTGCACAGCTAAGTTGCTGCTGATAAAAACCTCAGGGGTCCACTCATCTAAGGAGCTAGAATGAGGCAGCTGACTGCTGTGGGATCAGAGAACCCTCAAAGGTTATTTCTGGGTGCAGGTAGGCATCAGGCAGGGGGGACAGCACACCTCCCTCAGAGGCACTGACACTTGCTTACTTTTATTAGGGTGACCTACATCACACAATTCAGCTGTCCTAAGTAGCTGATATCTCCAGGGGACAGACTTAGTGCTGGTGTGATCCCGGGGGCAGCATCTCTTAGTGCACACAACTCTCAGATTTACTCAGTTCGTGCAGAACACTGACGCACTAAGGGAGCTGAATTCACTGCCAGCTTGTGTGTCTGGGTCCCAAAGAAAGCCCAATCTTCGTGCTTCCATCTGCTGGAAGCTGTAACATCTGCCCTCCATGATAAGGAAACAAGGAACACACAAAACAGGCATCAGACATTCAAATGCCTTAGAGGTGTCAGGCAGGGGCTCGGGGAGGGGTGTCATGGCCCCAGAGTTAGGGGGCATCTGTGGAGAGCGCCCTGGCCCTGGGTGTTGGAGCTCAAGCAAGGGGAGGGGGGCATAATGGAGCTGTCCACAGCAGCAGCCTGGTGGGGGGTGAAGTCAGGGGCCAAGGGAATGAAGAGGGGTCCATGTTGGGGAGAGGGGCTGGGTGTATGTGATGGGGGGACAGATTCAATAAGTGAAAGTGCTGAGGATAATAGGAGTGGGTTCCATGGTGAAGAGAAAGGAGTCACAAATCTGGAGAGCGAAAAATAGAATGAACCCTGTGGTGCTGAAGAATTAAAGATATTGGAATGAACTCCTGGTTTTCAGTATATACAGATACAGAAAAAATAGATGTGAATTTGTGTATACGTACATACACATATGTGTACACTCAGAAATATTCCTTAGCTGTTACAGAACTGCAATACAACAGCAATGCGCACAGTGAGGGCCAAGATCTACTCTAGGACCTGCTGGAGAAATGGCTGCCTCAGGCTGCTGCAGAGAGAGTAGAGAACAAGCCCAGGAGCAAGTATGGGAGTGCTGGAAGGGCAATGCAGGCAGGGCAGAAGGACACGAAGCCAGCTTGAAGAGACTTCTACCAGCAAAATCTAGGAGCAAGTGAATAATGCGACAACTGACCGTGATAAAAGAGGACTACATGAGTCGATACTGAGAGCAAACACATAAATGAATCAATGGAAGAGTTAATGAAGAATGGGATTATTTATATAATCTCAGAGTACCTCCCTACAGAATATAGGGAAAGGGAGCAGCTTTACAAAGGAGAAATCTGGCAGACACCTTTTCACCTTAGTGATCAAAGTTAATGTCACCAGCAGAAGACAGATTGAATGTGGTGGCACCAACCAGCCTCTGTATCAGGAAAACAGGGTGTCATTTTGCTTTGAGGACATATAGGAGAAACCCAGTCCTGAGGAAACATCAGCTAAACCCAAATGGAGGGGCCTGCCTGTGACCTTCCAGATGGGCCAGGTCATGAAAGTCAAGGAAAGATGGGGGCTTGTCCTGATGGAAGAAGACTGGAGAGACATGATATCTGAACACACACAAGATGCTGCATCGCCTCCTTTCCCAAAGGACAGCACTGGGGCAACCCGCAGGGCTCGAGTGAGTCTGAGGACCCCATGGTAGCAGCATGTTAGCGCCCATTCCCTGGCTGGGGGGCTGTCTGTGGGGGGAAAAGTGAATGTCCTTGTTCACTGGAAACAAGCTTAAGCATCAAGGGCTCATGGGAATCATGGTAGCAACTTACTTTTACATAGTTGAGGGAGAAAATGTATTTGCACTTGGAAGTTTTCTATAAATCCGTGATTGTTTCAAAACAAACATCTAAATATACAATCAAACCTACAGAACAAATGTAGGCCACCCATGAAACAATGGTTTTGTAAACTAAATGGAAAATAAGCTTCCAGATTACAAAGTGTATGAGGATGAAAGAGAACAGAAATATACCCTGGACTGGCTTTTATGAAAAAGATAGCAGATACAGTATTGATTTCTACCTGGATTAAGGAGTAATACCAGGAAGATCCATGAAATATTTCTTTGGATTATGGTTCCTTAAGCCTGCTACTATCAACAAAAAGTTTTTAATATGTCAAACAATTATATTATGTCTATCACAATGAGACATCACTTTGTACCCACCAGGATGACAATTATAAAAAAAGACAAAACTGAAAATAACAAGTGTTGGTGAAAATATGGAGGAACTATAAGCCTCGCACACTGCTGGTGAGGATGTAAAATGGTATAGCTTCTGCGGAAAACAGTCTGGAAGTTTCTCAAAAAGTTAAACATAAACAGAATTACCATATAATCCAGCAATTCCGCTCTTGGGTATATACCCAAGAGAAATAAAAGCAGGGTCTCAAACAGATGTTTATACAGATATTAGGGGCATTATTTACATAGCCAAAAAGTAGAAACCCAAATGTCCCACAACAAATGAATAAAACATGGCCCATCCATATGATGAAATATTATTTAGCCTTAAAAAGGGAATTCTGACACAGGCTACAACATGGATGACTGTTGAGGACATAATAGTGGATGAAATAAGCCAGTCACAAAAGGACAAACACTGTATGATTCCAATTATGTGAGAAGCCTGGAGGAGTCAAACTCATAGAGACAGGAAATAGAATGGGGGTTGAGGCAGGGGAGTCAGTGTTTAATGCATATGGAATCTCAGCTTGAGAAGATGAGAAAACTGCAGAGGAAGGGTAGTGATGGTTGTACAACAACATGAATGTGTTTAATGCTTCTGAACTGTACACTTAAAAATGGTTAATAGGATAAATTTTGTTGTCTAGTTCACCACAATAAACAATATTCAAACTGTGGAGGGAAAAAAAGAGTATGTTCTTAGAGCATTTAGGTGAAATTTAAATGTAGGGTTAAAGTAGAATTTCTCTTTTAGTCACCAGATAACTACAAGAGGTTTGACTTGGAGCCAGAGCTCTGCGTGGATGAACTCATACAGTCCTCAAGACCCATGAGCTGGGCCTCCCCGGTGGCGCAGCGGTTAAGCGTTGCGCTGTGGAGCTGTCGGCAGCGGCGACGCGAGTTCGACGCCCGGCCGGGGAGAATCCTACACGGCACGGCAGACCTCTCCTGCCTTGCCCACTGCTCCCCTCAGCAGTGTATTTCTGATCTGCCTGTTCTGCTGGTTAACCTTCTCACCGCCCCATGCCTCTGGCCTGTACCCCACCTTGTATGTATTTAAAAAAAAAAAAAAGACCCATGAGCTGAATATTATCATCCAATTCACACAGGAGTGCCAGGGACAGAGAAAGGCTCAGCCATGCAATCAAAGGTGAAGCAGAATTCAGACCCTATTGCTGCTCTTGGTCACTGTCCATGTCAAGTTGTGTCACTCTCCCACCAAACTGTGTTCAGAAAGAAACATGTTTGCACCATATACATACTTTCCATAAGCCCCAGCATAGCTGAAGCACCATGCTCTGAAGTGACATACCAAGTTTAAGTAACTGACCTCAAGAGACCAACTTACTCAGAGAAATCAAGTGACCACCTTTCTGTTGATGATCTTTGGTTTCAATGATACTGTTTGTTATCTTATTAGGTGGCCTTTCTTCTAAACAATCTTCAAATTGTTGTTAACCTTGACCAAAGGATCAAGGTCAACGGCTCTGGCGATAGGATCTATTGAAAGCAAGTACCTTTAACATGCACTGAGGAGGACGTGACATTGTTCTGTGGGATTCCAGCCAACAATATACAAACTCAGTGTAATCACAAGGAAAATGAAAAAACCACACTGAGGGCACAGAACAACTGAGCGGTCCTCAGCAGGAGTCTGACGGTCATGGTGAGCAAAGATCCAGAACCATCGCAGACCAGAAGAGACTAAGGGGACATGGTGACTAAATGCAATGTGGGATCCTGCACCAGAAGAAGGGCATTAGGGCAAAAACTGGAGAAATCTGAATGAGGTTCAGTTAAAAAACACTGATTGTATGCACCAAAGCTATTTCCCTGGTTTTGATAATCCTGAAGGTGTTAAAGTAGAGGAAACTGGGAGAAGGGTATACAAGAACTCTCTGTACAGATCTTTTTGACTTACAATGGGGATCCACCCTGATAAACCTGTCATGAATTGAAAATAGCATTAATTGAGAATGCATTTGATAGCCCTAAGCTACTGAACATCGTAGCTTAGCCCAACCTAGTTAAAACATGATCGGAATACTACATTGGCCTCCAGTTGGGCAAACTCTTATCGAATACAAAGTCTATTTTATAATCAAGTGTTGAATATCTCGTGTAATTTATTGAATCACACAGCATGGGTGGCTGGAAACTGTGGTTTCTGCTGCTGCCGGGAATCACAGGAGAACATCACAATGCATACTGCTAGTCCACATTATTGCTTTCACACCATTGTGAAGATGGAAAACCATAGGTCAAGTCTTCACAAATCAGGGACCATTTGCACATTTGCACCATTTGAACTTTTCTGCAAATCTAAAATTACACACACACACACACACACACACAGTGTGTGTGTGTGTGTGTGTGTGTGTGTGTGTGTGTGTGTGTGTGTGTGTGTGTATTTAGCAAAAGTGGCAGAAAACTTCCATGGGTATGACTGAGGATGGTAACAAACAAAAAACATGAAATGGTTATTATTTTATTTCTCTAATCTGTCATCTTTTTCTCTTCTGTAACCAAATGACAGGGGCCTTTTAGATCTTAAGATGAGTGCAGTTGCTTGTTACACTGGCAATAGTACTTTTCTAGTTATAAACTTGAAAGAAAGTGGGTGTGATATAGCAGGAAGCAGGGCACTGACAAGGCAGGAATAAACCATCTGGTGCCAGAAAAATGTGTTATGACCAAGCCAGAACTAGAGGTATGTGGCTGTCACTGTCCTAGACCCACACAGGAAGTGTCTTCTCAGCAGCCTATCTGTCTTTTCTTTGATCTCACAGAGCACACTGAAGAGAGCCGGCCTCATCCAAAGGCAATCCAGAGAATGCTTTCTTAAAGAGAAGTGTCAGAGAAGCATGTGAGAAGAAGAGTCATCGTGTCCACAGAATGAAGAGCCCCCATATTGAGTTGGCCAATTCTGAATGGTGAGACGTCCTCATAGGAAGGTTCATATAAAAGCATTTCGTATGAATTTGATTTGTGCAATACTCAAATAGAGCGACACAGAAATATACAACATACTTTCCTTTATGTGTGCAATTTTAAACAATGTAAATAATTCAAATTTGAATAATACAACTCACCAAAAACAGGAAATTTCAAGCTCCACTGATTTTTAAAAGGAACAGTGAGTAACAACCTCCCAACCAGTGGGTGGAGCTTTCCAGACTCCATCCCCAGAGCAGGGATTGATGGGGCAAAGGGGCAGAGCTGGGGCTTCTGGCACTGGAACTGCTGGTGAGGAGGTGTCTGTGCAGAAGACACCAGCTTGCCACTTACCGCTTTGGCTTGGACCTTGGTTTCTGCTCAGTGGATGCTGTCTGCAGTAGGACAGACTGAACCTGGCCACGTGTCAGCCTGTAATGGGCTGAGGTAGTTGCTGATTGAGGAAAGATAGCCCCAGGAAAAAATGCTAAAAGGTTTTGCAGTTTGGGGTGGAGACTCTGATGAGAAATAAAAAGGACTGAAGAAGGAGAGTCAGGCGCCATGATGTAGGAAAAGCAGCGGCAGGAAATGTAGCCGCAAAGATTGAGTTTGGAAATCAGATGCCAGAAGTTCTTGAGCCACCAGGAGATAGACTGAGCATTTTTGCAATCTTCAGTGACTTTGGGACCAATGACTTTGGAGGCTTTGCAAGCAGCTGAGCGAAGGAAACTGCTCCCGGTTTTGTCTTTACTGCAGCCGAAGGAAGAAGGCAGAGGCCCGAAGTGGGCGCCTTCCTAAAACGTGTGAGTGCATTCTGTGGGGCCGTCTGGCTGCTGTAGTTGCTGTTTTCAGTGTTGTTGGCCTGGTGCTGTGCTGGGGCACCATGGCAGCTCCGGGAGCATCTCCAGTTGGGTCCTGTGTTGTCCTTGTGAGTTGGAACCTGGCCTGCAGTCTGGTTGCTGCGTGTCTGCAGAGGCAGGTAGTAGCCATCTTTGATACGTGGCCTATTGTTTGGAAGAGGAGCTCCACGTCAGCAGTGGCGGGAAGATGCCGCCTTCATTGTTTCTTTGGGACTTAAAGGACTGGACATTGCTTTAAGTAAGTTAAATGGCCACATTTTTGACTTCCGTAACGCTTCGATTTTCCCTGTTTGTTAAATAAATGCCATTGCTTTTGTTCCCTAAGCCTGAGTAGTCTTGCAATTGTGTGCGCGGGCACAGAACCAAGATAGTGACTGGTAAGTAATTTGGGCAGTGCCTTTGGCCAGTTTTGAAGCCCCTTTTGCCTGGTATCAAGGGTATTAATAAATTCTCAATTTCCCCTTTTCTCCCTGTGTAAAGAAATCCTGATTTATTTATTTTTTTCCCACGTGTCTGCTTTTGGGTCATGTCCTATGTTAAGTGCAAATGAGCACCCACCAACCTAGTCAATCTACTTCCCCTGGGTTTGCTGTTTCAGTTTTTTTTTTTAGCACACAAAAGCCCTAGCTCCACTTTTTCCCTCATCAGCCCCACCTTCTACCATTGACTTCGCTATGAGCACCATTCCCTGGCTCTGAGGTTGCTCCTCATGGTTCCTCTCATTCTTTGAAAGCTGTGCTCACACTATTGCCCTAGAGGGGCCCAATGGCAGATAAGGAGCTCAGTTGTTCTACCTCAGTGATGTGTGATGTTAACGTAGTAGGTGTTACTACTATGTGCCACACATCATTCTAGTGTCAGAGTCACAGACAGATGAGGTTTCTCTCACAGGATAGTTAATGCGGAGAGGGTGAGACACTAAACACATACAAGAAAACCACCTGTGGTAGCAGGTGCTTTGTTGTGACTTAACCTGAACAGAGGGATGGCTAGAAGGCTTACTGGAGTTTGCAAGTTTCCAAGGTGTCATCAAACTGAGATTGGAATGACAATAGCCCAGAATGAAAAGGGCTGAAGAGAGTAATAATTTAGGTAGAGGAAACAGACAGCAAAGACCCCGAGTGAAAATACACTTAGCTTTTTAAGAGATTAGGATTATATAGGATAAGAAGGTTGAAGGAGAGGGCAATATGAAGTTAGAGAGATTAGAAAAGTCTCGTAGGTCATGGGAATGACTGTGGCTTTTGTTGGCTTGTAATGGGAATTGTGGTTGGACAAAAGAATGGCCTACAAAGATGTCCATGTGCAAATCCTCCAAACCATGGAGAGGCTAAGATGTGTTAACGGTCTTGAGGTGGGGATATTAACCTGGGATATCCAGATGGGCCCGATCTAATCATATGTGTCTTTAAAAGCAGACAACCTCTCTCACCTGTGGTCAGAGAAAGAGATGCCATGACATAAGGCTACAGATGGTATGCTGTTAGCCTCAAAGATGGAGGAAGGGACTAAGAGCCAAGGAACACAGGTGGTCTCAAGTTGGAAAAGGCAAAGGAACTGACTCTCCCCCAGACCGTCCAAAAGGAAAGGAGTTGTGCTCCCACCTCGATTTTGGCCCAGGGAGACATTTAACCTACAGAGATGGAAGAAAATAAGTTAGTGGCTATTTGTCATGATGGTGATAGAAAACTAACACAGGTAATGTGTGTTCTTTCTTCAGCAGAGAAAGATGCCAGAAGACAAGTTTTTCAAGTCCTTACAATTGAGAAGAATTAAGCATTTCAATGATTGTAGAATTTTATTTTCCAAACTCAGGTATTAAACTCTTCAATTAAAAAAAAATACTAACGTAGGAAGCAATGGAGGGTTTTACAGCGGTTGTCACATGGTATGAATTCTATTTTTTTAGTGTTGATTTTTTTGGAGATGTAATTCAAATAGCATAAAATTCACCTTTAAAAATATTCACCTTAAAAGGGCCTCCCCGGTGGCGCAGGGGTTAAGCGCTGCGCTGTGGAGCTGTCGGCAGCGGCGACGCGAGTTCGACGCCTGGCTGGGGAGAATCCCACATGGTGTGGCAGACCTCTCCTGCCTCGCCCGCTGCTCCCCTCAGCAGTGTATTTCTGATCTGCCTGTTCTGCTCCCCGCTCTGTCTCTGGTGAACCCTCTCGCCGCCCCACAGCTCTGGCTTGTACCCCAGCTTGTATGTATAAATAAAAAAAAAAAATATTCACCTTAAAAGTGTACACATCAGGGCCTCCCCGGTGGCGCAGTGGTTAAGCGCTGCGCTGTCGGCAGCAGCCACACAAGTTCGACACCCGGCCAGGGAGATTCCCACATGGAGCAACAGACCTCTCTTGCCTTGCCTGCTGCTCCCCTCAGCAGTGTATTTCCATTGATCTGCCTGTTCTGCTCCCCACTCTGTCTCTGGTGAACCCTCTCGCTGCCCCATGCCTCTGGTCTGTACACCAGCTTGTATGGATAAATAAATCCTTTAAAAAAAAGTGTACACATCAGTGGCTTTCAGTAACCATTACCACTATTTAATTCCAGATCACTTTCATTATCCTCCAAAGCAAATCCTGCTGCCATTAGCAATCACTCCATGTTCTTTCTTCCACCCATCTGGTAACCACTAACCTATCTTCATAGATTTATCTCTTCTGAGCATTTTATATAAATGAAATCATACACTGTGTGGCCTTGTGTGATTAGCTTTTTTAACATGTTTTCATGGTTCATCCAAGTTGTAGTGTGTTTCAGTGCTTCTTTTCTTTTTATGGCCAAATAATATTCCATAGTTAATCTATTCATCAGTTGGTAGACATTTGGGTTGTTTCCACTTTTGGCTATTGTAAAAAGGCTTCTATGAACATTCATATGTACGTTTTTGTATGAACATATGCACAGGGAGTAGAATGAGAACTTTTACACGATTTTATATCTCCATCAGCAACTTATGAGGGTTCCAATTTCTCTGAGTCCTGGCCAACATTTGCTATTTTATTTTTCATTAAGCCCTCCCAATGGGTAACAGATATTTAATTGTGCTTTTGGTTTGCATTTCCTTAATATCTAATGATGCTTAGTATTTTTTCATATGTTTATCAGTCATTTTTCTTTGGAGAAATGTCTTCGAATCCTCTCATTTTTTAAAAACTGGGTCATCTTTTTATCTTTGAGTTGTAGGAGTTCTTCATATATTCTGGATAGTAGACCTTTATCAGATATGTGACTTGCCAATCTTTTCTCCCATTCTGTGGGTCGTCTTTACTTTTTTGAGTGTCTATTGAAGACTGTAGGGTAAATGAGTTAAAAATCAGGCTTTTTTCCACCCTCCTGCCATTAGCCTCTATGACTGGCACCTGTGGGCTTGCACGCCTCCCAATATCATGGACATCTGTGCCGAGAGGTGAGGGGATATTTGTGTGGCTTCACTTTGAGATCTTGAGTCAGCCGGAAAAATACTGAGAGAGAAAGCTGGTCTATCCTCTGATTTAAAGGCCTGTAAAATGTACCAAAACCTTAAAAATTATCTTTTTATCGCTAAGAACTGACAAAGAACCTACCCGGCCTGGGATGATTGCAAAACAAAGCCTAAGCTTGATAAAATTCAATTTATCTTTTTGCTTGTCTTCTTGGTGTCCCATCTAGGAAGTCGCTGCTTAACTCAAGATCATAAAGATTTATGCCTATGTTTTCTTCTAGTAGTTTTATAGGTTTTGCTTTTATATTTAGGCATTTGATCCATTTGAGTTACTTTTGTAAATGGTATAAGGCAAGAGTCTACATTCTTTTGCATGTGGAGATCAAGTTTTCTCAGCACCACTTTTTTTTTGTAATTATTTATTTATGCATACAAGCTGGGGTAAAAGGTGTGTGGTGGTGAGAGGATTCACCAGAGACAGAGTGGGGAGCAGAACAGGTAGATCTACTGAAATACACTTCTGAGGCGAGCGGCGGGCAAGACAGGAGAGGTCTGCTGCACCATGTGGGAATCTCCCTGGCTGGGAATGGAACTCGTGCTGCACTCAACCTGTTGTGCCACCAGGGAGGCCGCCAGCACCACTTATTAAAGAGACCATTTTGTCCTGGTTAAATGTTGCTGGCACACTTGCAGAAAATCAACTGGCCACAAATGGGCTTATTTCTGTACTTTCAGTTTGTAGTGCCAGCAGGGCACAGTGCAGGTTCCCCATGATTCAGGCAGATGGGTAAGGACGAGTTCTGGAGCCTTCATTTGCTTTTTAGGCTTTCAATGATCTTTTTGCAGTGAGGCAACTAGGTACAGGGCAGGCAAGGAGGGTTGGGGGCCAGGAGGCTACTAGCCCTCTTAGCCCCTCCACAAATCTTTACTTTCTCTGGGCTCTCTGCTGCCTGCTGCTTCTCTTCTCCTGCCGCGCTCCTGCGCTTCTGTCGTGCTCCCTTTCATGTGTCCGTTCTCTGCTTCTATACACTGCCCTTCGGTGCCTCTCCAGGCCCAGCCTGGACGCGCACACCACCAAGAGGCACACGTGCAAGACCGCAGGTGTCCATTATTAACTCTAACGGCGGTAGGGTGGAAAATCCTGATGCTTCCTTCATTTACCCTCCACACTTCTACTTCATTGGCCTATTTACCTATCCTTAAGTGAATGGCATTAAAAAATATCTCCATGGCTGCTCTGTGGAGACTGAACTAGAAGGCAAGGGTGAAACCAGGAGCACCAGTCTGGGGCTACCATAGCTGGAATGGTACAGAAATGCTGTTGGCTTCATTTAGAGTTACAGTGGTAGTCATAAAAAGGAGATAAATCGGGCCTCACTGGTGGCGCAGCGGTTGGGTGCTGCGCTATGGAGCTGTCGGCAGTGGTGATGCAAGTTCGATGCCCGGCCAGGAAGACTCCCACATGGTGAGGCAGATCTCTCCTGCCTTGCCCGCTGCTCCCCTCAGCAGTGTGTTTCCATCCATCTGCCTGTTCTGTTCCCCACTCTGTCTCTGGTGAGCCCTCTTGCTGCCCCACGCCTATGGCCTGTACCCCAGCTTGTATGCATAAATAAAAAAAAAAAAACTTAAAAAAAAAAGGAGATAAATCTTCGACTTGCCAGGACAGAATCAACAGGATCTACTGATAAACTGGGGTTTTAGGGAAAGGGGAGGTTCAAGGATAACTACTAACTTGAGGACTAGGCAACTGAATGGGTAAAGACACCATTAACTAATAGGGGAGGTTGAAGGGAGCAAAGTTTGGGGAGGAGGGCCTGGAAAAGAGAGTTGTATTTTGATTAGGTCACATTTGTGATACCGCTGAGCTGCTCAAGAGGAGGCATCAGGCAGGCTGCTAAGCTCAGCACAAGGACATGAACTCAAGGTTGGAGATAAACAATATAGTGATGCGAAGTCCTGGGTATAGAGACAGTACTTAAAGCCATGAGACATGAGGAAATCACCACTGGACAATATTGACAGGGAGGGTGTAGGGTTAATGAGAATCATTAGGTTTTTCTGCCCTCCTCCTCAATGATGGACCTCTGCAGGCCTACACGCATGCCTGATGGTGGGCAGCTGGAGTCGGGTGTGGGCCTGTGTGAGTGGGCGCACCTGGGCCAGAGACTGGGTTTATAGCAGAGGCAGCGGCAGTGCGAAGCAGCAGTAGCAGAGAGTGGATCGTGGAGCAGAGGACTATTTGGGGTGCAGCAGAGAGGCCACGGGACATCTCCAGAGAGCCCGAGAAAGTGAAGATTCGCCAGGGGCTGGGAGGCCTGCCAGCCTCCTGGCCCCGCTTGCCTGCCCTGTACCTGGTTGCCTCTCTACAAGAGACCAGTAAGTCTAAAAAGCCACCGAGGGCTCCAGAACTCCTTTCCTTTTGACCCATCTGTGCAGCTCCATGGAGAACCTGTGCTCCTGATGATTTCCTGCCGCTGCAGAGGGGTCCAGGGCCACGGACTTGAAAAGAGCCTGTTGAGGAAACTGGGATCAGTGAGGAGGAATCAAGAAAAAGTTTCAAAGAGGGAAGAGTAATCTGTAAGAAATACTTCTGAGACAAAGCAGAACCCAGAAGAGATACTGCGTTTAGCAACATGGAGGTCACTGGTGACTCAGCAGAGGGAAGAGAAGGCTGGGAGAGAACCCGTGGAGGTAGAGAAGTAGAAGCGGAAACCACAAACCCTGACATTTGGACATGAAAGAGAGCAAAGTGCAGCAGGTGCTAATAGAGAGTGTTTTTCTATATTTTATGATTGTAGGGTAAATGAACTAATCAGGATTTTTGTGCCACTAGTCTCTGTGGCTGTCACCTGTGGCCATGATGTTAATGCAGAAGGTGCTCGGGAGTGTGGACAACTGGGTCATGGGTGTATGCATGTGTAAGTGTGCACACCTGAGCCTAGAGGCCAGGGCTATAAGGGCAGCATCACTGAGAGATGGATGACAGCTACAAGAACGAGTGGTATGACTACAGAAGAGGCAAGACCACAAGAGAATGCCAGAGAGCCCAGAGAGAGTCAAGATTCATGAGAGGCCGGGAGGTTCGGTTCCCTGCCTGTGTCCCAGTGCCCCCTGCCTGGTCCGTGCTTGCCTCCTTGCATTCCAGCCTCCAGGCCTGGTATGCCTGTGTACCTGGTTCCCTGAGAGAGCATTGAAACCTGAAAAACCCACTGAGGGCTCCGGGACTCTCCTTTATTGTCTGCCCAAATCCATAGTGAACCTGCCCTGTACTTGCTGGCACAACAGAGACCTTAGCACATGTTTACATGCAAAATGTCACTCTAGAGGGAGAATTTACTAATGCGAGGCAGTGAGGAGAGCTGCAATTGCTGCGGTGTGTGACCTTGTCAGAGCTGCTGTGAACAACTCTGCTGAGTGCTATACCATTTTAACATTTACTAATATCATGCTTTTAAATCCTGTAACACTGTCATTCAAGTGTCCATTATTAAGAGATGCTAAAGGTAGGGCCTCCCTGGTGGTGCAGAAGGTTAAAGCACAGCGCTATGGCGCTGTCGGCAGTGGCGATGCGAGTTCAACGCCCGGCCAGGGAGATTCCCACATGGCGCAGCAGACTTCTCCTGCCTCGCCTGCTTACTCCCCTCAGCAGTGTATTTCCGTCGATCTGCCTGTTTTGCTCCCCACTCTGACTCTGGTGAACCCTCTCACCGCCCCACACCTCTGGCCTGCATCCCAGCTTGTATGCATAAATAAATAAATCTTTAAAAAAAAATAAAGTCAATAACTTCATGACCGAAGGCCTAACGCCTGTCAATCTATGGAAGAGTGTCCTCATTCCCAAATGCCTACCAAAATCACCTTGTATCCCTGTGGAATGCCTTTCAAAAGGCTAGAGTTGGAGTGCAGAACTCAGATCTCTAAGCCCCAAATATGAAAATATTTGTGGGAGGTGAGATTTGATCTTCTGTAAATCTAAACCTAAACATTATTGTTATATAGTACACAGTGACTGATCACACAGGATATTTGGTTTAAAATATTCTCCTCCCATAAAAGCAGTATGACTGTAAATGTAACTCTTAGGAATGTTTAGCCCCAGGAATGTTTATTCTGTTTATGAAGCATCTTTCTTTAGATACAGTATAATGCACCTGGTAATGCACACAAAGGAATTTCACAGAAATTTCTTGAGTTTCTTGTGAAAAGAAAACCAACAACTAAACTTGAGTGTGTGTGTTTTTTTTTTAATTAAAGTAATTCTGGATCACAACACTGTATACGACTCAGAGGTGCAGGATCACATCCTTCAGATGTGTGTTACCACACTTTGAGCAGGTTCTTACCCTTCAGATCAAGCATTGGCAAACTGTCCATATTCCCTAAAGTGGGACAATCCAGGGCGTTCACAGCATCACCAAAGGGGATAAATTAACACTTTGTGTGCCGGTGCCCTTTAAATTTACCAGCCCTTGGGGCCGGCCATTTTCTGTGCCACTGCATGAACGGTATAAGCATTCAATAAAACACAACTCCTCAACTACTGGATATTAAAAAAACTGTAATATCTCTCAGAAAACACCTTACACTTTTACCAAAACAATATGTAAAGCTTCTACTTCTGTACAGCAAAAGAGACATTAACCAAAACTAACAGACACCCTACCATCTGGGAAAAGATCTTTGCACACAATACATCTGATAAAGGACTGATAACAAAAATTTACAAGGAACTCACACAACTCAACAAAAACAAAGCCAACAACCCAGTCAAAAAATGGGCAGAAGAGCTCAAAAGGCACTTCTCCAAAGAAGAAAAGCAAATGGCCAACAGATACATGAAAAAATGCTCAACATCCCTTATAATCAAGGAAATGCAAATCAAAACCACTATGAGATACCACCTCACACC
>PVIJ01004309.1:0-119957 GCA_004024925.1 Scalopus aquaticus
GATTTTGTATCCTGCTACTTTACTGAACTGGTCTATTATTTTGAGTAGTTTTTCTATGGAGTTTTTAGGGTTTTGTATATATATTATCATATCGTCTGCAAATAGAGACAGTTTAATTTCTTCTTTTCCTATTTGAATCCCTTGAATGTCTTTCTCTTGTCTAATTGCTCTGGCTAGGACTTCCAGTATTATATTGAAATGTAATGGTGAGAGTGGACATCCTTGCCTTGTTCCTGATCTTAGGGGAAAGGCCTTCAGCTTCTCACCTTTGAGGATAATATTGGCCGTGGGTTTGTCATATATGGCTTTTATTATGTTGAGGTATGTTCCTTCTATCCCAAGGATTTCAAGGGCTTTTATCATAAATGGGTGTTGCACTTTGTCAAATGCTTTCTCAGTATGCTGGAGTTCTTATGTATTATGCCATTGATTCTTTGTTAAATGTGACTCCTTAACATTTTTATTGAAGTAACATTGGTTTATAACATAAGTTTCAGGTGTGTGGCATTATAGTTCAGCATTGTATATACTGCATTATGGTCACCACCAAAAGTCTGGTTTCGATCCACCACCCTACAATTCATCCCCTTTACCTGTTTCACCCAACCCCAACCTCCTTTCCCATTTGGTAACCACCTTGTTCTCTTTATCTGAGAGTTTTTGTTTTGTCTGTTCATTTGCTTTATTTATGTTCCACATGAGTGAAATCTACTCATCTTTGTCATCTGACTTATTTCACTTAGCAAAATAACCTCAAGATCCATCCATATTGTAGCAGTGGCAAGAATTTGTTGAGTGGTAATCAACAATAATTGAGTGGTATTACATTATGTTTATGTGCCATATCTTTAGCCAGCCTTTCTATCATTGGGCACTTAGGTTCTTTCCATACCTTGGCTATTATAAATAATGCTGCAATGAACACAGAAGTGCATGTGTCTCATGTGTCTATTTGAGTTAGTGTTTTTGTATGATGATTACTTTTTTAAAAACCATTTTTGAGGTCCACTTAAGATAATTCTTTTCTTTCCAAAGAATTTGTTCCTTTCCTATGTTCACCTCAAATTTTCCTCACAGTTTCGTGAGATCAGTAGATCTTATTTTGTCTAACAATGAGGTAATTTTAGGTGATATAGAGATGAACGATTTTTTTTTTTAAAGATTTATTTATACAAACTGGGGTACAGGCCAGAGGCATGGAGCGGCGAGAGGGCTCACCAGAGACAGAGTGGGGAGCAGAACAGGCAGATCAGAAATACACTGCTGAGGGGAGCAGCAGGCAAGGCAGGAGAGGTCTGCCGCACCATGTGAGATTCTCCCTGGCTGGGCCTCGAACCCGCATTGAGTGCTGCTAACAGCTCCACAGCGCAGCGCTCAACCGCTGTGCCACCAGGGAGGCCCCTGAACGATTTTTTTTTTTAGATTTATTTATTTATGCATACAAGCTGGGGTGCAGGCCAGAGGTGTAGGGCAGTGAGAAGGTTCACCAGAGACAGTGGGGAGCCGAACAGGCAAATCGACCGAAATATACTGCTTAGGGGAGCAGTGAGCGAGGTAGGAGAGATCTGTTGCACCATGTGGGAATCTCCGCAGCCGGGCGTCGAACTCGTGCCGCAGCTGCCGACATCTCCACAACGCTGTGCCCAACTCGTTGTGCCACCAGCGAGACCCGAGATGAAGGTTTCTTATGTTAAAAGTTAAATGTTTATTTGAAAATATATTAGAAAAACCATTGGCTTACAAACACCTTCTATGTTTTAAGAGAACAGATTCACAACTCTTCAATTGCATGTTACCAACACCATGCCTATCACCAAAGTACCTCTTCACCACAGTTATTTGGACTCCTCTCTTCTTTGGCTCCTTTCTACACTCTGGTAACCTCAGTTTTATAAGTCAGATTCCAGTGGTTTGTTTTGGTTTGGTTTTGCCTGTTTCTTTGCTTGCTAGTGTATATTCTACATCTAAACAAAATCATACCTTATTTGTCTTTCTCCTTCTGACATTTCTCTTCGCATAATCCTCTCCAGTTCCATTCATGTTAGTGCAAATGGCAAGATTTTCTTTTTTTTTGTAGCTGAATAGTATCTCATTGTATTTTTTACCACATTTTCTTATTTGAATCATTGTTGGGCACTCAGGTTGTTTCCATGTCTTGGTATTGCAAATAGAGTGCTGCAGTGATCATAGGAGTTCATATATGGTTTTGAATTAGTGTTTTTATATTCCTTGAATAGATAACATAATAGTCGGGTTGCTGGATCATATGGTAGATTTATTTTTAATATTTGAGAAAGCTTCATACTATTTTCTGTATAGGTTGGATCAGTGTACAGTTCCACCAACAGTATGTGTGGGGTTCCTTGTTCTCTACACCTTCAACACTTGTTTCTGTTCTTTTTGCTATGGACTGTTCTCATAGATAAGAGGTGATACCCCCTTATTGTTTTGATTTGCATTTTCCTGGTGATAAGTGACAATGAGCATTTTTTCATGTGCCTGTTGGCCATCTCTGTGTCTTCTTTGGAGACGTGTCTGTTTAGACCTTCTGCCCATTTTTTAATTTGGGTTACTTGTCTTTTTTTGTGCAGTTGTATAAGTTCTTTATAAATCTTAGATCTATTAATCCCTTGTCAGATGTATTATGCGCAAATGTTTTCTCCCTTCCAGTAAGATGTCTTTTCATTTTGATAATAGTCTCTTTCGTGGTGCATACGTTTTTAGTTTTATACAATCCTATTTGTTTATTTTTGCTCTTATTTCCCTTTATTTGAGTCCCCAGGGACATCAATGAGTATATTATTGTAGAGTGTATTTGCCTGTATTTTCTTCTGTGTATTTTGTGGTTTCAAGTCTTACATTAGAAGCCTTTAACTCACTTTGAATTAAATTGTGCAGGTGCATGATGTTCAATAGTGGTCTAGTTTTGTTCTTTTGCATGTGGCCAGTTTTCCCAACACCATTCATTGAAGAGATTTTCTGTTCTCCATTTTATGCTCTTGGTTACTTTATTGTAAATTAACTTTACATAAAAGTGTGGGATATTTTTCTGGACTCTCAATTCTATTTTATTGGTCTGTTTTCATTTTAGTTCCATACTAATTTGATTACCTTAGCTTTGTAGTACAGTTTGAAGTTTGGGAATATAAATCCTCTATTCTTTTCCTTTTTTCACAGGATTGCTTTGGCTATTCAGGGTTGGAAAGTTTTAAAATAGTATTTTCAAAGCAGTTAATTAAAAACTTAATGAGCATTTTTATTTTTGTAGGTGGCTGTTATATTTTAGAGAGGGAAAGTATATAACTATTACATTGAAATATGTAGTAAAGAGCAGTGCTCTAGTTTACTTCATATGATGACAGAGACCATTTAAATTCTGTAGTTTGTATTGGCTGACTTTAATTTGGCTGTAGGCTATTCTGATTGCTCCTGTTTTATCTTTGATCATTTATGACAGAACTTTGAAGAAAAAAAAAAGAATATTCACCCTTATGTGATTTTTTATATTGATTGATTTTGGGTGCTGAATCAATCTTGCATCCTCACTTAAACCCTATTTGTTCTTGGTGTATCAATTTTAAGTGTTGTTGAATTTGATTTGCTAGTATTTAAGTAGGAATTTTTGCATCTGGCTCTTAAGGGGAAATTTGTCTGTCTTTCTTTCCTTTTAATGTTGTTGTCTGGTATCAGGATAAAACTGGCTTCACAACATGAGTTGGGAAGTTTTCTCTTTTATTGGTAGAATTCTCTAATGGAGCTATCTGGGATGGGAATTTTCTTTTTGAGATAGTTTTAAACTATGAATTCAGTTTCCTTAGTGTCTAAAAAAGGACAGTTTATTTCTTCTTGTGTGAGCTTTTGTGCTTTGAATCACTTCTAATTTATCCATTTTCATCTATATTTTAAAATTTATTGGCATGGAGTTGCTCATAATGTTTATTCTTTTAATGTCTACATTCTATAGTGATGACTCCTCTTTCATTCTTGGTACTTGTGATTTATATATTTTCTTTTTTTTTTTTAATCCAACCTGACTAGAGGTTTATTCCTTTTGTCTTTTTTTTTAATTGAACCTGCTTTTGTTGTCATTGGTTTTTCTTTGTTTTTTTTCCTGTTTCATAGATTCCTGCTTGTCTCCTTACTATTCCTTTAGTTTGCTTTGTGCTTATATTTTCTCTTGTTGGTCTAATTTGTTAATGTGGAAGCTGAGATTATGTCTTGAGATACTAATTCTTTTTAATATATGCATTTAAAAATGCTACAAATTCCTTCTCAGTATTGCTTTATTTGTATCTCACAATTTTTTGGTGTTGTGTTTTCATTTTCATTCAATTCAGTTTTCTGATTTTCGTTTGACCCTTGATCATTTAGAAAAAAAAATTCAAACATTTTGACACTTTGTAGATAAATTTCTTTTTACTCCCTTTATTTTATTTTGTTCACAGCATATATTTTTTATTCTTTCAGTGCTTTTAAGTTTGAGATTTGGTTTATGACGCTCCAGTTAGATTTTTTTTATTTGTGTTAGAGAGTGTGATCTTTATAAGTGAATATTTTAAAATTGTTTTAATGTTGAAATATTGTTTCCAGTAGTACCAAGGTTTCCCAGCTCTGTCCTCTAAATTGACTCATCTTAAAAGTTTGTATGTCAGCCAAGAATCACTGAATAATCCTGGGCCTGTTGTAGTACTTCACATATCTCAGCCATTTTCTTTAAAATGCTTTTTAATTGCCACCAAAGTATGAAGAGCAACGAAAATGTAAAGTTAATTTTGAAATACTTATTTAGTATATATAAAAAATAAAATTTATAAAATAGGGAATAAAAAATGAAGTATTGTTTATATATTTTTACCTGCAGGTGTCATACAGTTTAGTCCTGTTCTGACCAATTGTTAAGAGTATTGTTTTCTCACTTAAAAATCTGTGACATTTTCTCTTGTTATTATGCCCATTGTAAGGATATTCTTTGTTTTATTTTTTTGTGTATGAATTTTTTTTAAAATTGAGGTAACACTGGTTTATAACACTGTATGATTTAGTGGAGGACTATCCTTGTATTGCTAGCAATTTTATATTAAATGTCTTGATGATTTACACTTGAAATAGGCTTCTTTTTAGTGACATTTTTTGCACTTGGACGAAAGTGCCTTTTTCTGTTTTCATATTTTGCTGATTTCAAACCAGATATTTAAACCCCACAGAAAAATAGACAAAGTATGATCAATTGAGAAGTCATTTTCCCAATAAAAAGCAATATGGATTTGGGTTTTTTTTTTTTTAAGATTTATTTATGCATACACGAGCTGGGGGTATAGGCCAGAAGTGTGGGACAGGGTGAGAGGATTCATCAGAGAGAGTGAGGAGCAGAACAGGCAGATCGACTGAAATACACTGCTGAGGGGAGCAGTATGTGAGTCAGGAGTCAGGAGAGGTCTGCTGTGCCATGTGGGAAGCTCCCTGGCCAGGGATCGAACGCGTGCTGCAGTGGCTGCGGACAGCTTCACAGTGCTGACACTTAACCTGTTGTGCCACCAGGGAGCCCCCAATATATGGATTTGTTTTGATTGCTGAATTTGCCTTAAATATTAACTATGTACTCTGTTGAACTTAATTTTCTTTTTATATAAATGCATCTGTTATTCTAATAAGAGCACTATTATAATCACAGCACTAAATTTTAATATATTGCTGTTTTTGAAGGTTAAGCAAATAGCTAAAAGAGATTACATTTTATAACCACTCACTGGTTTGGTAATGGAGCTCTAGGCCTGATTTGGAAGGACTGAAATTGTTATACTATACTCTTGTAATAGAAAAATTAAGAATAATGTATGTGTTGTTTTTCTTAGTGGCTTCTTATTTACATAGACCAGCCATATGCTGTTCTACTGAATTGAATGACAAGGCGATACTGATTTCCCATTTGAGTTATTTTATTTCACTTTTATGACTTGTCAGGGACCCTAACTATTAGTTCATTACCTCAGCATTTCTGTCCTCTGGTTTCATTTACCTCCCATATCCAGATAGATTCCAAGATTTGGTGATGATTTCAGGAGCACCTAGCCAGTTCTTGTCTAACTTTGCCACCTCATAATTATTTTGTTACCGTTTTTCTGTGTGCTTTCACCCAGTCCCTTCTTGCATTTTCTGTTTTCTACTCATTTGTTCCTTGCCACCTTTGAACATGCTTAGCGTATGTAGTCTAAACTCAAACAAATAAGCAAACAAAAACACTTTTTTGATCTTGCTATATATACTTCCTATAATAATTCATATAAAATACATTCAAAAGTCTTATGTGATTGTTGCTGCCACTTCTTACCACCCTTTCATTGCTTCATATTCCGTATATGACTTCTAACTTCCACCACTCTACAGGTTTCAAAAATAATGGATGTCTTAATGCCTAATTTAATGATTTTCACTTAGTTCTATTCTCTTTCAGCTGGGTTGACAGTTCTTTAAGTCCTTTGCATTCTTGGAGGTGCTGTCCTCACTTCAATTGATATTTATTAGGTGTGTTTTATGAAATGGGTTAAATCATCTGTGTCTATGAACATGATCTTTATTCTAGGACTGTCTCTGACATTGTGTGTTCTTAGAGTTACATATACTCTTCCCTCCATTCATTCTCTTTCACTTCATCTCTTCTACTCCTACAATTTTCTTTAGATCCTTGACAGATTATTTTCAGATCTTTCTTTGTCTCTGACAACTTGTAAAACTCTACTTTACTTCCAAATCTGTTTCCTACATCTCTGCACCTGACGTTTGGTGGATTATGTATACCTAAAATGCAAAACCAAGGTTCATTTTACATTCAGCTCGTCTTTGTCTTTTTCTGTAAATGCATCATAATTCTTACCAGCACTTGTTTCTGATCTTTTTAATATGGCCTGTTCTCACAGGTGTGAGGTGTTATCTCATTCTGGTTTTGATTTGCATTCTCCTGATGATAAGTGATGAAATTTATTTCACGTGCTTGTTGACTATTTGTATGTCTTGTTTGGTAAAGTGCCTATTTAGTTTTTCTGTCCATTTTTTGGTTGGGTTATTTGTTTTATTTGTATGTGTTCTTTTACATATTGGATATCAGCCCCTTATTGGATGTATGGTGTGCAGATATTTTCTCTCATTTAATGGGGTGTCTTTTTATTTTATAACAGTTTCTTTCTTTGAAATTTATATTCTCTTTGTTTTCCTTGCATCATGCAATATTTCACCTATGTTTTCTCCTATGTATTTTATGGTTTCACATCTTATAACCATGTGTTTTATCCAGTTTGACTAAACTTGTGTGTGTGGTGTGAGATAGTGGTCTAGTTTCAGTTTTCTGCATGTGGCTGTCCAGTGTTCCAAACATGATTTTTTGAAGAGGTTTTCCTTTCTTGGCTTGTTTGTCATAGATTGACTATCCATAGATGTGGATTTATTTCTGAGCTCTCAATTGTTTTCCATTGGCCTGTGTCTTTCTTCCAGATCCATACTGTTTTCATTATTATAGCTTTGTAGTATAGGTTGAAATCTAGAAGTGTTAGACCAGCATGCTTCCTCTTTTTTTTTGGTCAGGATTGCTTTGACTATTTGGGATCATTTTTCGTTCCATATGGATTTCAGGAATTTTTTTTTCTATTTTGAAAATTGCAATTGAAATTTTGATAGCAATTACATTGATTCTATATATTGCTTTGGGTAAGATGGCCATTTTAACAATGTTAATTCGTCCAATCCATGAACAAAAAATATCTTTGTGTCTTTCTGTCATCTATTTCTTTTAAATCTTTGTCTTAAATTTTCATGGTATAGGTCCTTTTCCTCTTTAAGTGTGTTAAGTTTACCCCTAGATATTTAATTTTTTTGATGCAATTGTAAATGGGATTGCTTTCTCAATTTCTTCCTCTTCGGTGTCATTTGTTTGCATGTAGGAAGGCAACTGATTTTTGTAAGTTGATTTTTTAACCTGCCTTTTTGTTGAACTGGTTTATTGTTTCAGTTAGTCTTAGTGGAGTCTTTAGGGTTCTCTCTCTGTGTGATCATATCACCTGCAAATAGTGATAGTTACACTTCTTTTCCAGTTTTGATTTCTTTTAGTCTTTTTCTTGCCTAATTGCTCCAGTAGGACTTCTAATGCTATGTTAAACAGTAGTGGTTAAAGTGGGTATCCTTTTCTTATTTCTCAAGAGAAATGCTTTCAGGTTTTCACTACTGAGTATGATGTTCACGTTGGGTCATATATAACTTACTATGTTGACATAAGTTGTGGTTGTTCGCATTTTATTTAGAGTTTTATTATAAATGGATGTTAGCTCTTATAAAATGCATTTTAGACATCTATTAAAGTGATCATGTGACTTTTGTCTGTCTTTTTGTTCATGTGGTGAGTGACATTGATTGATAAGCGTATGCTGAATCAGCCTTGCTCCCTGAGATGAAACCTACTGATCATGATGGCATTTTCTGTTATTATAATATGTTATTGTATTCTGTTTGCTAGGATTTTTACAACTATCTTTATTTTGAAATACTGCCCTATAGTTTTCTTTCTCTGTGCTATCCTTTCTAGGTTTTGGTATCAGAGTACAGTTGACCTCATAAATGTGTTAGGAAGCTTTCCACCCTCTTCAATTTTTTTTCCTTTCTTGAAGTGTTCAAGTAGGATAGGTTGTAGGTCTTTGGAGATTTGGTAGAAATAACTAGAGAAGTTAGTCCTGGAGTTTTATTCTTACGGAGACTTTTGCTTACCCTTTCAATTTCTGTGCTTGTGGTAAGTGTGTTGAAACTCTTTTATCCTGTTTCTGTCTTGGATGGTTATATCGTTCTAAAAATGTGTCCATTTCTTCCAAATTGTCTAGTTTTGCATAGAGACGTTCATAGTAGTTTATTATCATCCTTTGTATTTCTACAGCATGTTTTAATTTCATTTCTTTCATTTTTGATTCTTTTATGACCTATCTCTTGGCTTCACTGATATTTTAGACATTTTATTTTCTGTTTTGTTTATTTTTCTCTAGATTTTCCTTCCTTCTACTGTTTTTGTTTTATATTTGCCTTTTTCTATGTGGCATTATAATTGTGATATATGTTAAGAATACAACCTTATATATAACAGGCTTCCTGGTAATAACTTCTTATATCCAGGTTTAAGTTCACTTTCACTGCTGCCACACTTAAGAATGGAGGATACAATCTTAAAGCAGATACATGGAGAAAAAACAAAAGTTTATATTTACATAGAGAGCAAGGGGAAGGGAGGATAGAGGAAGAGAAAAAGAAGAAAGAAAAGTTATTAGCCAGAATATGTCCAGATGCTATCTCTCTTACCCCAGATAGTGTATGTTGAGTAGAGACGGGGGTCCAAGTGGAAATCACACAAAGCTAGATGGTGGCTTCGCCACCAACACACCTTTTCTTGAGTGTTTTAACTGCTGAAGCACCAGCTGTATGCCTATTTCCCTTCATCCTTCACTGAGGATGTCAGGAGGTAGAATCTGGAGTGTCACCCACTTGGTCTGAGGTTAATTTTTCCTCTAACAGTTTGCATTCATGACTGGCACTGGAGACTCCATTTCCAATATGGCTCCCTTGTGTTACTCAGGAAGCCTCGGTTTCTTGCCATAGGTCTCTGTATAAAGCTTCTTCAATATCCTTATGATACAGCAGCTAGTTTTTTTCGGAGAGAGTGATCCAATAGGACAAACAAGGTGGAAACCATAATGTCTTTTATGTAGTAACCTGGAATACTCCATCATTCTGCAATATCCTGTTTATAAGAAATGTGTTACTTACTCTGACCCACTCTCAGGGACAGGTTATTGAGCTCTGTCTTTTAAGGGTGGGTTGTCGAGGAATTTGTGGATATATTTTAAAATTCCACTGTACATTATTATCTTTTTTCATTAAGAACACTGATAATGTTGGGTGTATTTCACTATGACTTATTTTGAAATGCTGCTTTGTTTTATATTAAAGAGCTGCTAAGTTCTGAAATAAATATGAATATGGTTTTTATGGTTTATCAAAAATCTATATATACTTCTCTACTAATTTGGAGCTGATTTTATAAAATCATTTAAGAAGATCTTGTAAGTTTTGATAATTTTTGTTTTCAGGAAACCAGAAATACCACTGAATTAGTCCTGCTCTGCCCTGTTGTTTCTCTGATTCTCAACTTTAAGAAAATGTATCAAGCATGTTAACTGTAGAAATGTATTTATTGAAATATATGGCTTATTTTTCCCTCTCAGCTGATTTGAATAGGATGCACAGACAAAATATAGATGCCTACCATAACCCAGATGCAAGAACATTTGAAGATAAAAGGGCTGTTGTTTCCTTAGACCAAAATTTAGCCACTTCAAATGCTGAGAACCTAGAAGATTCTACAAATAAAAACTCAGGTTTTTAATCACATTTTTTTTTTTTTTTGTATATTTTGTTGTTCGGTAACATTTCTGTCTCTGACAAAGTTCTTACTATGATTTTGAGAATGTGGTTACTCTAAATCAGGATGCATGCGCATTATTCATCCTATTGATAATACCTTTTATTCATTGGTATTTTGAAAGAAGTGAATAGGGAAGATACGTTTTGCTTTTTAATGTTACGTATTTTTTTCTCAGCTTTGTAACTTACGTATACTTTAACTGCTGCTATAACTTATTTTGCTGGCAAGAGTACATACCTTAAAATTAAATAGTCTTTTTACACATACACAATTTGCTTCTTAAACCCATGAATTTGATTTATTGAAAAGTTATTAGATATGATAAATTGTACAATGAAGTTAATTTTTTGTTTGTTTTGTAATGATTTGCCCTCCCTTGTAAACCCACATTATACAAAGAAATTAAATAATTAAAAAGTTAATTTGATATCTAGTCATATCCTCCTTTTTTATTGAAAGAGAAAATGACATTAATTTGACAAAGTATTTACAAATAAGAAGAAAGGAGGAAAAAACACATGTTGTCTCCCCTTTCTTAAACCTATGTGTTTGATTTGCTGCTCATCATATCCTTTGACTAAAAGTTCTGTTAAAAAAAAGTAGAAAATTATTCAGTATCTTTATGACTTGCCAGGAAAATAGCCATCATCTTCTTCTATCAAGTAAATGTGAAAGTGTTACATATTTAAAAAACAAAGCAAATTTAAAGAATACTCCACTTTGCACTATGTTTCAGTTTGTGAAAGTAATGGTTCACTCAAACTCTACAAAAATTTTGATTGTACTTTAGAATATAACTTTATATTATATCCCTCTCATAATCTTTTAAAATCTTTTATAATCTTTTAAAAATTACAATTTTTCAACCCTATTATTGGCCAAACGGAGAATAAATAGGGAGCTTTAATTAATATTACTACCCTTGCATCTTTCAAACCTTTGATAGTAGCACTAATCTCTGTAGCCCTTTTGAAAATTTCAGGAGATGAATGATTTTCTTTTATCATGGGTGACCTATTTAATCTCCAATTACAAGAAAATGCTTTCTTACTTTAATTCACAGTACATTTTTACTCAGTGAATCTAGTTTTTATTTTTGTAGGCCTGCTATCGGAAGATTTGATTTTGATGAAATTGTTATTTTGACTCTTACTTTGAGTCTGTGTGCAGTGGGAGCATCAAAACACTTTTTCATATTATACCTGCTAACAGAGAATTTTTGATTCTTTCTGATTTATCATGTTTATTTCTTCATTTGCTTCTTGCCCTAGTAGTTTATATTGATCTCGGTGCTACAGACTCCTTGTCTACCCTTTTCTTCCATACCCACTATTTGTAGTTCTGCCTCAGTTTGTTCTATCTTACTAATAATACTTTTAGTTACCTAGCTTTGCTTACCAAGTAAAAAGACTGGAAAAATCAATAGCTTCCATAAATGGTTCATAAGAAAGAGCAAAACTTGACTATACATACCAGAATTTGTTGTCTGTAGTAGTTCTGTATACTGCCAGAATTGTGGACCTGGTGTTGTGCCAAGGTGCTGTTGTTAAGACATCATATAAAAAATATGAAAATGTTAAAATTTCCCTTTTATTGTGAATCAAAATGTCATACACTTTGTGAATATGTGAAACATCGAAATTCACCTAATTTGTTGCTATCTATTATGTACATATGGATACATATGTATGTGTGTGTGCATGTGTACTTATAAACACATGTACATGCACACACTTATATGGCATTTAATATTATTAAGGACTTAGGGACCTCAAATATATTTGTAATTGAATTCTATAATAATATGTACTTCAGGTTCATTAATGTTTGATCTTCATTAGACCTATTTTTGAGCCCCTTCCTAATGTTCATTTTTTTTGTTTTTGGTTTTACTTTACTTTCCATTTTATAAAGTTCATACTAATTTGGCTTAAAATTTATTTTTTGGCTTATTATGATGCCTGCAGTCCCATTTTCTATATATAAAGCAAGTTTTTCCACTGTTTATTTTTAAAAGAACTTATGTCTATCTCTAATAATATCTTCTCTAATTTTGTCACCATAGCATGCAATTTTAATGTTTACGCTTTTTGATTTGACTTTTTGCTGATATATTCAAGTAAGCATTAATAAATTTAAGTGTGAGGGCAAAATAGACCACAATGGCAGCTACACTGCAAAACAAGGAGGCTATACAAAGTAACAAAAAATCCTTTAGATTGATACTGTGAAGAGTCAGTAGCTACAAAATAATACCAAAAGTTGTGTGATTTTAATATTTAAGTTTTGATTTTTTTTCTGTGTTCAGAAAGATTCCTTTGGTATAGTTATTTTTCAGGTTGCTTTTCTGAAACAATTTTTTTCTTTCCTAAAGCATATAATACTATTTATAGGTAATACATACCGTTTTTATCATTCATGTTTGTATCCCATTAATTTTGGTAACCTTTTTATTTTTAATTTTATTAATTTTTTTTTCTTACATCATTGTTCATTTTTGTACAGTATTTGATTTCTCCCCTCAGGTATAGTCCCCATTTTTCTCCCACCACCATAGTATCTGTGGTAACCTTTGTAAATAGGAATCATGCAATGATTAAAAGACTCATACTAATTTGTAAAAAATAATTTTAGAGGTAATTTTTTATTGTTTGAAGCAGCATGGATGAAAAGACTTTATCACTAATTTTTTAAGACTACTTTAGAAAAAATTTTAATTTGTATATACATAATACATTTTATCATATAATTAAGTGGTATTCTTAAGAAAATATATACAAACATAAGAACTTAAATATGTGCACTTCATAAATTTTACTTTATGCTTTTGCTGCAATGAGAATTGTTTTGGGCCATTAGGTTTAATGTTTTGATATGGATAAATTATAATTTTTTAACTTTATTTTTGTTTCACCATTTTTCTATTGTTACTTTTAATGTGGTCTTCAAATTCTAACTCATCTTCTGTTTTTAACCTTTGAATTTTGTATTTACCATATTTTTTCAAACTATGAATTTATCAGCCATCTCTTCATTCTTTAGTCTTTATATTTTCCTAGCGTTTACTAATTGTTTTTTATAAAATTTCTCTTTCAAGGTCATATGCAAACACAGAGCTCACCTTTTGCTCGGGGAAATATATTTGGTGAGCCTCCAACTGAACTTCAGATTAAACAGCAAGAATTATACAAAAATTTTCTTCGTTTTCAGGTGAAGTCCTTACTTGATCGCAGTTTCAAATTTTTACAAGAACTTTAGTAAACTACAGTTGGAAAAATTTTATCCACAGAATAAAGAATAGATTTTAAAATGCCATGCAACTATATAAGATGTCTAATTTATAAATATGAAGCTTATGTAGTACTAAAGTCATACTATTTCATATTAAATCTTAAAAGGGAATAAGGGGATATGTTAGGTACATATGTTGGCTTGATCTTTTTAAGCTTTATCAAATCATTATTAGTACAAAAACTGTTGAAATCCTAAAACTGAGAGGTTTATTACAATAATCACCAATTAAGCACAGCATGAATTTTTCTAGATGCTTATGTGTTAGTAGAAATCAGGTTTTTTCCAAAATTATTTGATGTACTTGACTCAGTAAATGTAGATCATAAATAAAAATTAGATGTAATCACATCTTGCAATTATTTTCCCTATTTATATATGTAAACAATTAACACTTAAAATAATAGAGATGCAATATTTATTAAGCAAGCCTACTTACTGAACTCCCATACTCTGTCCATCCTTGTGCTGAATGCTAGAGATGGAACCTGAGATGGAAGAAAGAGTGCTCATAAGGGACTCAAAATTTCTCCTCTTCTTAGTTCTCCTCCCTTCATGCTGATACCTGCATCCTGGGTCGATTATTCCTTTGTTCTGGTTAATCTTCTATTTTATTCTCATGTGTTATTCTTTTTTACTCAAAACCTGATAATAACTTTTCTACAGAAAATGTCCAAATGCCTTAGTCTGACATTTAAAACCATCAGTCTGCTCCCTCCCTCATAAGTTCCTCTTAAAAAGAGATTCTATTCAGACATGTCATCTTTCTAATACTAATTATTGTGTACTCTTAAATTAGGCAGTGACCTTAGTGGATGTATTCTTAAAGGCTGTTTGTTCTGACATTAGTGTTTAGGATGTAATGCTGGAGGATTTAAAAGATTATAAGCCAGGGTCCTTTTACTAGGGTAGTGACAGTGGAAATGGATGGAAAGACATAAGGTTCTACCGAATTAATGGAGAATAATCATCTTAGAGAGTGGAATCACAGGTGCCAAGCTTGACTTGGCCACTCAAGTCAGGCAGCAGCAGATTGAAGATCACAGAGTCACTGAACTTGAAAAAGACCCTGTGGTGTATTGCTTATAATAGCAAGAAAAGAAGAGGCATTCTGGAAAAGAGATCCTCACATAAAGAATGCTAGAATGCTAGAATGCTAAAATACTGATTTTTGGTTAGGATGTTTAGTCAGGATGTTTAGTTAGGCCAAGGAACTTTGAGACATAAATGTAGCAATCACTATAGAACAATCTCATAATTTAGTGAGGATCTTCTATGTAGGAGGAACTTTTGTTTATTACATTGTTTCACGTCAGTTCTTTGAGTATTCCTTTGGGATATAGACATTAATAACTCCTTTTACCACCAGGTTAGAAAGTGGTAGGAGAAAGTTTCTTAATGTTATACAGTCTGCAGATATTTGGTGAAATTTTACTTACAGTTCTTACCATTATATCATATAGCCTCCCTGATAAAATATAGAAAGGTGGAAAATGTAGGAATGTACTTTTACTTGCAAAAAGTTGTATAAATTTGAACTTATGACAGTGGGAAAATTAAGTGATTTTCTGACTTTTCAATGGTTTTGTAAAATAATCACTAGGCTTAATTCTTTAGATTGAAGAAAAGAAACAGAGAGAGGAAGCAGAGCGAGAGAGACTAAGAATCGCAGAAGAAAAGGAAGAAAAACGGCTTGCAGAACAGAGGGCACGAATTCAACAAGAATATGAAGAGGAACAGGAAAGAAAAAGAGAGAAGGAAGAGGAGGTGCATTTTCCCCCTACTCTATTTTCCACTTAATCAGAAAGTGAAATACTTTGACTTGAAAAGTTATTTGTTGCTTACAAAGAAAGATAGTCTTAGCGTATATTCAGAAAATATCAGGTTAATATCCATTCTTTGGATATTACTTTACTAAAGAAAGACGAAGAAAAAGAGAAATGTTTTTTAAACCAAAAATTTAGGCTGACTAAAGCATATTATGAAAGTTGCCTAATATTTCATTGTTTGTCAACGTGTTTATGTTAAAGGACACTATATCTTCAGTTTTATTTCAGACAAATAACGCAGCAGATATTTGAATGGACTGTAGTCCATATATATGGAGCATATATTTTTCTTTTTATTTTAAAGCAAAGGCTAAAAAATGAAGAACTTATTCGGTTAGCTGAAGAAAGACGAAAAGAAGCAGAAAAAAAGAAGAAAGAAGAAGAAGAAAGACATAACCTACAACTTCAGCATTATTATGAAAGAGAAAATGTGATTGGGGAAGAAACCAAGGTAAGTTTGACAGAAATGACAAACTCAAAGTTTAACAACACTGTGAGAGTTGTTGAGTTGTAGTGTAAGGGAGAAAGTGAAAGAGGTGCTTTTATGCACTTCCTCCTGTTTTACTGCACCACTAGAGTGCAGTGCACGGGTGTTCCTATATAAGATGTCATTGTGCTTTGTTGCTGTTTTTCATCCAGTTAGTGTAATGGGTTTACTTTACCTTAGCTTTATCTGAGTGTCTTCCCCATGGCCTGTGAACCAGCCCCAGCTAACCATTCATGACAAGAATAGGTACGGAAATTGTGACTCTTTCAAAACTTTGGAACAGATTGTCAAAGTGAATTTATGTCTTTTGAATCTGCTGATAAGAAGTTGGGCTTGGATTTTGTTTTTGTTGTTTTTAACTTTCAAAATACTTTATTTTATTTCTGATTTCTTTCTTCTTAATTTTATTTTCTAACATTATTGTTCATTTTTGTACAGTATTTGATTTGTCCACTCACCATAGCACCCATGAACCATCACCATATTCCCTGTGCTCTTCTCTCCCCTCTTCCGGTTCCTCTTTCTCCCTCAACCCTGCTGTATACCTTAAATCTATGATCATCTTGCAAAATTAAGTAGCTGGGGATAAATCGAACAAAGGAGTGAAAGACCTATACAAGGAAAGTTACAACAAACATTGTTAAAAGAAATAGAGGAAGCCACAGAAGAAATGGGCTTGACTTTTGTAATACTTTAAAAATTCCTTTTATTTACATAATTCATTTTTAACTGTTTTACACATTGTGATGGATTGAAAATCAAAAAAGAGGGCCTCCCTGGTGGTGCAAGGGATTAAGTCTCAGCATTATGAAGCTATTGGCAGCCACTGCAGCACCAGTTCAATCCCCAGCCAGGGAGCTTCCCACATGGTGCAGCAGACCTCTCCTGTCTTATCGTTGCTCCCCTCAGCAGTGTATTGCAGTGAATTCATCTGTTCTGCTCCCCACTACGTCTCTGGTGAATCTTCTCATCCTCCCTTCCCCACCACATCTCTGGCCTATACACCAGCTCTTGTATGCATAAATAAATAAATCTTAAAAAAAATTAAAAGAGAAACTGGTGGCTCAATATAGACTGATTTGAAATCCATAATTCTGAGATAGAGGGTCGATGTTCATACCTAGGTGCATGAATCAAAGTTATTAGAATTTCTTTCTAGAAAACAAATTGGCCCTTTCCTCATATTTTAAAGTTATATTTTAAAATATTTGTATGCATAAGTATCACTGGAGACTTATTAAAAGTGCAAGTTAATGGGTTTCATCTACAACGTTTTTGATTTCCTAAGTCTGAGGGCAATCTAGGAATCTGCATTTTATCCAGGGATTTGTATGCAATTGACCTTTGAACCACACTTGGAAAAACGCTGTGTATCTTAGAGGTTTAGCTCAGCTTAATATAAAGAAGCTGTTTTCAGAAATTAATTTTATACAAACTATTTCTCCTAAGCAGGATTCACAAAAAGATTGTATTTAACCAGTGGGCTTCTCTGTCATATTTATTATGTGATTTGGCACACTATGCAATGTGCCTTTTCAAAGTGTGGTTCAAAGGTCATTTGTTTTTCATTTAAGTATGCCTGATGTTTATTTTTGTCTATTTTAATTTTACCTTTATATCACTATTTAATTTTTCTTAGTTAACTTGTATATTTATTTATTGAGTTTTTTATCCTGAGGGTTTTTAATCTGAGAGTTACGATATATATATATTTTTAAAGATTTATTTATTTATACATACAAGCTGGGGTAGAGGCCAGAGGCGTGGGGCGGCGAGAGGGTTCACCAGAGACAGAGTGGGGAGCAGAACAGGCAGATCAGAAATGCACTGCTGAGGGGAGCAGCGGGCGAGGCAGGAGAGGTCTGCCTCACCATGTGGGATTCTCCTGGGCTGGGTGTCCAACTCACATCGCGCTTGGCCGGCTGACAGCTCCACAGCGCAGCCCTCAACCGCTGCTCCACCAGGGAGGCCCGAGTTACGATATTTTAATCTGTTTTAAATCTGTTATGTTATGTTCCTAATAACCAAAATATTTCATCAGATTAGTTGGATTTCTGACATATTTTTGGGCTTCCTTAAAAAAGTTTGTTTTTAATTCCTGTTTTGTTTTCTTGTTATGTGGATTTTCTTTCTCCTTTATTGTCCTGTAGAGGGCTTAGAGTATCTTTATAAATAATTCTGCTTATGGTCACCTAGAGGTTTTAAAATAACTTTTTCCTGCGTATATTTCTAATGTAATCAAAGTTGCCAGTGAAACTAATGTTTGATTTTCTGCTATATAAAATGAAGAATTTAGGATCCACACATTTGCTGTGATATGGGTGATGTGAGTTTTCTTGTTTGTTTTTACCCAGATAACTATTATTAAAACTTGTTAGGAGTTTTTATGTTTTGATTTTAATGTTAAGTCGGGCACTGTACAGTGAAACCCTATTTTATTTTCTAGTGGTGATAGAACCCTATTGTGAGCTGGATAATTCCCTCATCCATGATGCTCTTGGTGACCAAGGATATAGATTTCAGTAATTGATTTATATTGTTTTACAGAAAGGGGTTTTTTACTTTTGTCCTATTTCTTCTATTATTGAGACAATTTTTTTTACTCTAGCTGTATTTTTTTGTTTTTTTTTGCTTTTCTTAAGCTCGTTGACTGTTTTAATACTAACATAAGAGTATTATTTTAATAAGGACATTTAAAACTATTGTGTTTATCATAGCTGATATCTTTGGTCTTATATAATTGAATTTCTGATTGTTGGGTAAATAGTATTTTAAAAGCAGTAGTAATCTGAACATCTTAGCTGGTTTTGTTAAGTATTAGGGGTGTGTATACAAATGCACACACACACACGTGTATATGTGTATCTGTATGTACTTAGATGTAATGTGTGTTGTATACATGTATCTATATATGTGTCTGTATATATTAAATTTTTCTATTTTTAGCGTGTGAGACAGCCATCTCCTGTAGTTCCTGCTCTTCAGAACAAAATTGCAAGCAAATTCCAAAGACCTCCTTCAGTTGACAGCATTATAAGTTCCTTTATTCAAGTATGTTCTTTTATTCAAGTGTATTCCTTTATTCAAATATACTTAGAGGCAGAGGAAGTGAAAGTACTAATATTATCAGTTGCTAGTGGCCAGTGAAGTAAGGACTTAAAACATCCATTGAATATGTTACTTGAGGATCACTTTGGGACAGTGAAAACAGTGTTAGAGGAAAGCTGGGCCGCAGAAACAATGGCATTAGCTGGGTGGTGAGGAGTAAATTGCAATAAGGAAGTGTAGACACCGAAAGTACCACATTAACTAATCTTTAAAGAAGGTTGGTTGACTGTGAAGAGCAGAAAGAATGCATGGTAGTGAGTGATCGAAAGGTATGTAAGATTTTGTTTTTTTAAAGAAAAGATTTTTTAAGCATAAGCTGAGGGTGCTTGAAAAGAAAAAGCGTAGAAGAAAAGGTATAATTGTTGGAATAGATGGGAATCACTTATGATACAGAGTACAAGTAAAGGGATTACTTTGGGATAACACAGGACTGTCCCATTTACAATTGGGTGGAAAGATAGATAATATAGTATGGAGTTTGATTTCTTTCCCATTTAGTTGCTTCAAAAAATTACCCTTTTTTAACCTTTCAAGTAGGGAAAACAGACTGATCATATTTTTGTCATGATTGTTAAACAGGAAAGTACCCTATCTAGGGCACAGTCTCCTCCAGTACCTGCCAGGAAAAATCAGCTCCGTGCAGAAGGTAGAGTTAACTATTAAACTTACAATTTTTCTTGTAATATTTTTCTTTGTAATATTTTCTTTTGAAATAATTATACAATCACAAAATGTTGCAAAAATAGTATAGAGAGTTCCTGCTTTGCCATCCTTCATTGGTAACATCTTACAACTAGGAAATTGACATTGGTACAATCTACCAACCTTGCTCAGGTTTCACCATTTTTTGCATATACTCATTTGTATATGTGTATGTATGTGGTTCTGTGCATTTTTATCATGGATGATTTGTGTAACTACTAAATAATCAAGGAACATAATTGTTCCATAACCGCAAAGGAACTCTTGTGTTGCCCTTTTACAGTTGCTTTCTCCTACTCATTGCCGCCTGTCCCCAAGAATATTTCTGTATTATTAAATTCCTGTATTATCACAATGTATTGGTAGTTTGATATTCATAAATATGATCTGTATATAAAACATTAAAAAATATAATTAAATTAACTCTAAGCATTTTAGCTTAGGTTTTGCTTTAATGTTCATTTGTTCTTATGTCTGTCTTTTTTTATCTGTCAATGGATACTTGCAGAAGAGAAAAAAAATGTAATTATGGAATTGTCAGAAATGAGAAAACAACTTCGTAGTGAAGAGCGGCGTCTACAAGGGCGGTTGCTACACCTGGACAGTGATGATGAAATTCATATAAGGCAAGTTTGGACTACATTTTTTATTTCTACCTGAATTCTTTCTGTTTAGGATAAAGACTCCTTTGTCAGATCTGTCCAATAACTCATCAATTCTGGAACAGGATTAATTTATATTAGGATAGATAGCTCCCTGTTAAAAATGTTCTTAACAGATTGTTGGTGAAATGGTAATGACTGCCATAGTCTTTTCCCTCAAAAGAAATCTAGCTAAATAATTTTAGTATAGGTACTCAGTTTAGTTAATCCAAGATAGTGTATGGGTTTTTAGTCTATTTGTATTTATATTATATGGTAGGTTTTCTTTCATTTTTCTCCCTGACCTACCACTGCTTTTTTTTTTTAAACAGCCCTTTAATTAACCAGTGTTTTTTGATTCACATTCTTCAATTTTATATTTATAAAATTACCTTCGTAGAGCATTTACCCAAAATTGTTGAACATATTCATTGTGAAAATATTGGGTATTTAATGAATATTTAATCTGATATGAAATATTTAAGTTGATCATTTTATTGTCCTTTTGTACTTCCTATAATTTATTTTTGGAATTGATGATGATGGTAGTGGTGACAGAGGGGTTAAGAGAGGGAAGAAGGTCGAAAAGTGACTAGCACTTTGTTAAAAGAAAAAAGAAAACTATTGTCCCTAGCCATGGAATATTTAATAGGATTAGACTTAGTGAAAAATAGTAATTTGGAGCAGGACGTTCTTCACACTGTCTTTAGGAGAGATTATCTCTCTACAGAAATCAATGGATGGGAAATAATTCACTCATTTGGGACCTTAAATACTCAAAAGGATAAGAAATTGTTTCTTAAGCTATATAAGTGATAAGGAAGGACAAGATAGGAGATAGTTGAAACAAGACTAGAAGAAGAGATAGACTAGGCAGTTCTAAAGAAAATTTCCTTTCTTAATCTTCTATAAAATCAGGTGTAGAAATTTAGTCCTTAAGGGGAAAAGCTATAGGAATGAAAAATTTCAGGGTTGGAATAATGGCAAATAATTTCATTTTAAAGCAATTTTTTTTTTTTTTTACTTCAACAGTGTATTGTTTCTCTAAGTATTTACTTTCCAGCAAAATAACTTATGACTACCAAAAATTTCTAATCTTTTTTTTTTTTTGCCAAAGAACTTGTAAGTTTTCTAAAGCAGTATTCTTCAAATTTTTAGTAGGTTTTAAAATTAATGTAGTGGATAACTACTACACTTTCTTTAAAGCATGTTTATTTTTTAAGAAAAAAGTAGTTTTATTTTGTCAAAATTTAAATTATAGAACAGTTACCTAGTACAGTTTCCATGTAGTACATAGTACAGAATTTTCTCACCCTGTTTTCCCTAATGTTAACATCTTTACATTAACAGAGTTTGTCACAACTTAAGAGGCTGACATTGGAATGTTAACACTAAATTCCATACTTTTTTGATTTCTCCAGGTTTTCCGATAGTGTCTTCTTTCTGTTTCAGGAGCCAGTCAATATAAATTACCAAGTTACCACATTGCATTTAGATGTCAGGACTCCTAGTTTCTCTGGTCTGGGGAATTTTCTCAGTCTTTCCTTGTTTTTCTAGATTGTGACAGTCTACAGGAATATTGGTCAGATATCTTGTAGAATGTTCCCTAATCTGGGGTTTTCTGCTGTTTTCTTATGATTAGAAAGGGGTTTTTGATTAGAAAGGTTTTTTGGAAAAACTAGCACAGGGTGTCCTTCTAATCACATCATATTACGTCTGAACAAGAGAGTGGGTCTAAAGCCCTTTGACCTTCAGTAACAGGTGGATAAGCTGGTGTGAACCAGCCACTGTATACTGATCCATGCTCTGGACAAGGGGGTTCCTCCTCTCAAGTTGGGAAAGAGCTCTTGAGACCCTCTGGTCAAGATTAGAAAGAGAACTCTACACACTGGTGAGGGCAGGCAAGGAGTTAGCTTTTATTAATTAGCAAAAGAGCAAGGCGACTCCCCAAGGTGCTGGAGCAAAGGGTTTATGTAAATGAGGTTTGAAAATAGAGGAAATAAAAACTTCATTGACTGAGAAAACAAAGGGAGTGGACTTGTGTAAAGTCAATTTGTTGTTGCTAATTGTGGGCACCAATCAGTTACAGCTCTGTGGTTGTATAGGGCTTGTTACTGTCTTAGAGTGAACGTTTCATGGAGGCTGTCTGCTCATAGCTCCAGTATGAACAGGAGCTATGGAGCTCTTTATCCATAGCAACCAACTTAATAAGCTATGGAAAAATAGTTCAAGAATGGAAAAAATTAGTTAAAAAAACAATGGGCTAAAAAAGTTTATCACAGCAAGTAGAGTCATCAGGTTTTTAGCCTCTTGTTTACATGTCCATGGAAAAACAAAATTTTGTCTTTTTGTCCATCCTGTCCACTCCTTGTCGCAGGATTCTTTCTATCTCAGTGTCATGGAGTATATAATAACCACGTTACATCATGGGGATGGGAATCTCTGTCATTTGCTTAAAATAACACCTTGCCAGGTTTCTCCACAGGTTACTATTCTTTGGACATGAATCACTAAGTCTAGTATACTGGAGAGAATGAGGGGGTGGTGCAATTAGGTCTGTCTCCTGGGGAGGGTGTTGTCTACATAAATTACACTGGTCAACAAATTTTTACAAGAGTCATGTTACTGAAATAAAATTAGTCATTTCCTATCAATTTGTATGTGCTCAACCACAAATATGAGAGTCAAATTGTAATTTTGGCTCTAGTTTTTTTTGTAATCTGCAATAAATTGATGTTTACATCACAAAATGCATGCCAGTAGTAATAGGCCTATGGTTAATACCTGTAAAAAATCAAGTTGTAGACTACTTCTTAGATTTCTTCGCTTGTCTCTTATACAGCTGTTCAGGAATGGAATAGATGGAAGACGGTTTCCATTGTGCAAAGGCACAGCCTTAAGACCCAGTTTCGAAGAGTCTAGAAATAGTCTCTATTCTTGTGGGTCATGAGTGATTCCTAAGGCATTCATGAGGCCCTCAATATCGGAACAGAATACCAGAGTACTTTCCTTTCTGAAGAAAGGCTCCAACTGCTGTTGGCGCCTTCGAAATAAAGTAATTGTGATATCTTCTTCTAGAAGATTCCATTGTTGGAGTCTTGATCCTAGCATTTCTGCCTAGTTCTTGGATAATTCCAAATCAGGAACCAGGTCATTTAGTTCCTCCTGTGTTAGTCTGTGTGGGGTTGATGATGCATCATAGTGAAAATCTGGATCACTGCATGCTGATGGAACAGGAGAAGAACAGGTCGGCTCACCCTTGTCCTCATCAGATGAATCAAGAAAATATTCTGCTGGAGGTTCTGGAATAGGAAGGCCCTCACCATGTGGAACTGGTCTCAATGCAGATGGAATGTTTAGGTAGATTATTCTCGACTTCTTTTGCTTCGTTTTTCCACTGGAAAGAGGAACCAAGCAAACGTAACTGTCTTTTATGTGGTTGATTGGCTCTCTCCACACCATGGGTACTGCAAACGGCATTGATGGTCTTTTGCCATTTAACCACTGTGAAAGCTGTGTTGTACCTGTAGCACAGTATATATGCGGGGCCCAAGGCTTGTCTTGGTCACCAACCTTGCATCTGAAGTAAATATGATAAGCCTTCTTCACTTGAGAAGTGATACTTTTCTTCTGGTTGGCAAATTCACCTCCCCACAAATAGAGCAGAAATTGCCCATGCTACTAATGCACTTTCGCGGCATTACTGTTCTGTATTGTGCCTAAATAGATAAAATAATAACAGTTCTATGTAATAGTAGCTTCAACTGTCGCGCACAAAGTCTGAAATATTTTCAATGCTCAACCTTTCTGACAGGGCTTTATATCGTGCTGACATCAGCTTACTCCAGCAGCCACCTGGCAGCAGTATTGCATTGCATCAGAAAATGATGCAGTCAACTCTGGATGATGTGTGCATGATGGTATTATGCAATGCGATGCAATATTATATCATTCTAGGCTGATTTAGGATGTTGTTGCAGTCTTACTGGATACATTTACATGGTGAAACATATAAAATGAATGATATGAAATATCTTCAAAACGAGAGCTAATAAACAATTTTCAGGGTTTTATTCATGTTCAGCACACCAAGATACTACAGATTAGGGTCTTTTTAAGTCAGTAACTATCTCACTGTTGACCAGTTTTATTTAGAATTCTTTTATAAGAAAGATTTGTCCCTTTCAATGATTTATTCAACAAATTATTACTATCACTGTTGTCTCATGTAATGTATTTATTTTGTACTTGGGTTATAATCCTGTACTACATTATTTTGCTGCTCAAATTTTTGCAGCTTTGACCATTGGGAGCTCTTTCAGGTTGGCTCCTATGTCTCTGACATGTCACTACCTTTTGTTTTTTGAGCACTTTCTTTCTGATACTACAAGAAACTTCAGGATCATATATTTTCCCTGTTCCAGCCCTAGAATAAGACATTCCACCAAGGAGTTCAGGTTCTTCTTGGAGAATGGTATTTAGAAACCAAATTCTGGGTGCTGGGTATGCTTGTTGCTATTGGGTATTGTTGCTTCTGGACCCTCTTAATGGACAGAGTTAGTTTATGTATGTATACCATCTATAATTTTCACTCTCTGTGAATTTGTATGTATATTAAGTTATTACTGATGTCTCTGACTCTAATCCAGTTATGTGGTAGAATTTTAATGTAACATGCCTAATATACTTTAATAGATTTTTTTGCTGGTGTTCTCTAAGCATGTGCTGCTGAGTAAACAAGCGAGGAAAGTTCAAGATAGAAACTAGCTAGATAATGAAGTGTTAGTGCAAGGTTATAATTTTTAATGAATAATTCTTCTATAGTAGGTCAGCTATTTCTGAGTAATGGAGAGGTTAGTATGGTTTTCTACATTTAATTTTATTATAAATACCTTAACTATTGCAACTTTTCATATTCTAAATGTACATGTAAATTCAGTATAGTGGATTATTAACATTTTCTTTATTTTCATTCACAAATTGAAGACTGCTTGTTTTGGCAAATCATTATTAGCTTTAAGAAAAAATACAGGTGTTCCAGTTTTCTCATTTGCAACTGGTATGTAATAATTTCTACCCCATGAGAATCTGGTGAATAATAAAAATGTATTTAAAAATACCTTGCAATATGGAAACAACCCAGATGCCCAAAAATAGATGACTGGATCAAGAAGATGTGGTACATATACACAATGGAATACTATTCATCATTCAAAAAAGACAAACGTGCAGTTCGCAGCAACATGGATGGAACTAGAAGGGATCATGATCAGTGGAATAAGCCAGAAAGAAAGAGAAAAGTATCGAATGGTTTCACTTATAACAGGAATATAGGGGAGCCAAATAAGAATGCAACATTCAGCAGGGAAGGAGGGGAGGTTAAGGGCTCAAGAGGGGGGAAGAGGGGAGCACGGGGGACTATGGTGATGGCTTCATGGGTGAACAGGTGATGGGTAACCTATGGGGAACACACAATAATGTAAAAGATGAGTAACAAAAAAATAAATAAAAATACCTTGCAAATGCTATATTCTAATTTAAGTTTAGATAGTATATGTTAGAATTACTATCATTTAGGAAGAATTGGCTAGATAGATTTACTTTAGTATGATTTTAAATATGTATCATGATTAGAAACTTCTCAGAGTTGGTTCTTTAATCAACATTATCAATATTTTCACCAAAAAATCTCTTATTCATTAATTCTCACCACATTCTCAAGTTTCTGTTATGTACTAGGCAAAGAACAAACATGAATCAGCTCACATGCAAGGAAGATATAATTAATTCATAACTTAGCAACTGTTTATTAGTGTTAATGGAGTCCAATTTAATGGCCTCTAACAAGCCTTTTTAGTGTTCGTTTTGCATTTTAGTGACCCCCTCCTTTATAGTACCTATTGTCCTGGGTTGGTCACAGTTTGAGTTGTGTCAACCTTAATAAGGTAATTCTATGGCCCTGATGAATCCTTTCCCCAGAAGTGAAACTCCAAGAGAGCAGGGCATAGTTTCCATAGTTCTGTTGGGGTCCCAGCTATTCCTGTCTAGGTGCTTATAGAAGATTTGGTGATTAATGAAATGAAGAGTGTAGTCTGGACAACTTTTATACCTGTGACTTAAGGCTACATTGTCAGAAGTAGAGAGAAGTGGCAAAAGATACTTGGTTTTGTTTTCTTTTCAGGGTTAGAGCTTCCAGTCTTCATCCCTTTTCTCTCTCATCGTTATTCCTCCAGAACCCTAGCAGAACACTCCCTTACTAAGCAGTCTGCCTAGTATGTTAATTTCCTAGGTACTCCAGAAATATAGCATTAATTTATTAATTAGTTATCAAATTCCTTTAAAAGGGGCATTGTAAAGTTATTGTTGGGGACTGTGGATAATAACCCATTGTATTGGGCAGCATATTAATACTATATTTTGTTTTATTTCTAAAGGGGAAATTCATAATTTAGGCTGAGAAGAAGACAACATTTATTGAGTACCTAATTCATGTCAGGTACTATGCTTGGTATATTTGTAATCTCAATTTTCATGCTCAAAACAAGACTAAAAGGAATAGACATTTTCTACTTATAGTTAATGAAGTCAAGGTCAAACTGCTAAAGTAGCAGAGCTGTTTTTTGAATCTTGATTTCTCTGATCTCAAGGCATACGATCTTTCTATTACATGAACATTTGAAGGTAAAATTCAACCATTCTACTTGTAATAAGGCACTTTGAGCATTTTGAAAGATAACGATGACTTTAAAGATGTCTTCCTTTTTATATATGGAATTGAAATAACAGAATTAGTACAAATTTTTATAACACTGTGGTGAAAGATATGAAGGAGTTAAATGGGAACTCAAATTTTCTTTTTATAAGACATATTTACCATAATTTGTCATTTATCTATAGGAAAAGAGAAAGGTATCCCATGGATATATTTGACATGGCTAGACATCGGTTACAAGCTCCTGTCAGAAGACAATCACCTAAGGGCTTAGACCCCACTACTTTTCAGAATATTCTCGACTTTAATGAGCTGAAGGATAGAGGTGAGTAGAATGGTGCTATTTTAAAGATACAAGAAGAGTGTTTTACCCATATTTAAGTATCGTTAAAGACATTTGTTTCCTTTTTCTAAAGCAAAAATTTATTTATATTTATTTTAAGTGATGATGAATGAAACTTTTATATACTTTAGTTCTTCAGTTTAGCAATCTGGTAAATGAAGCCTTAGTTTCACTGTTTTATTTTGGGTAGCATGTAACTTTTAAAGAGAGCTAATAAGATTACATAGAATGGTGTGTGTGGCATTGAAGAATAAACAGAGGAAGGTAAGTTTAGGACAGAGATTGAGAAGGAAAAATCAGAGTGATTAGAGGAAAGCAGGAGAATATGGGCTGAGAAAAGAGAGTGTACTGAGAAGGGAATTATGTAAGGGAGTGTTAGTTGGCTTCGAGGTCATTGGTGACCTCAACTTGATCAGCACGAGAGGTCAATTAACTTGAAATGAGGATTGAATAGGAGGCAGAATATCAGAGGCAATAAACATAAGACAATCCTTGGAAGACGATCTTTAGCTGGGATAGGAAGGAAAGGAGGTTGTTGGCTGGAGGAACTTGTTAGGATGCTAATGTGAACAGCTATTACAGGAGAAAGAGGTTTAAGATATGAGAGAAGTAGGCAGGGAGTGATTGTAGAAGAGAGTACGGTCCCTGAGTAGGGAAGAAAAAATAGGTATTTGAAACAAAAGAGTAGAGAAGATTTGATGTAATCACTTAGGAAGAGTAGGAAAGAAGGCTTATGGGGAAAGAAGGATTGCCAAGGTACCTAGACTCCTGGGAGACTGAAAAATATATAGAGGGACTTATATATGTGATTTTTTTAAAACAAGGGGCATTCAGCAGCAGTAGAGGAGGCAAATTGTTGAATGTGTGGATATATGACATTACCAACTAAAATTTGAACTTTTCTTCTTTCTCAAAGTATCTATTTTAGAAAGTTTTAAAAATACAAAATAAAGAAATCAGTTTACCCAAACTGCTTAAATATAAATACTGATATTTTGGATGTTTTCTAAGCCTTTTTTTCTGAAAAAGTAAAATAAAATACAAGATATAATTATGTTATTTATCTCTTTTGTTTTTTTCACTTAGACAAGTGTCATATTACATACACCAGTCATTTTTTTATGTTATTTATGCTATTTTTTAAAAATATTTAGGATCACTCCTTTAAATCCTATCCCAGCAGCACACTTAGTAAACAGAACAAAGGGAATAATATTTTCAAGGCTTTTCACATGTATGAACTACATTTTTGTTCTCAAGATTTTAACATTTTCATTCTAATCAGTTGGTATTCTTGAATTTGTGGCATAGGTAAATTTTTAGACAGTCATTTTATTTAGTAATTACAGTTTTGGCCAGTTCGCATTGATCTTGTGTCTTTGGATGATAACATGCAAGGGTTAAAATATTAATTGGCCGATAACATCTTGTCTTCACTTTTGTGTGTGTGTGTAGAAGAATTGGGGTGTAGGCCAGATGTGGAGGGATGAGAGTATTCACAGGCAGACTGGGGAGCAGGACAGGCGGATTTACTGAAATATACTTCTAAGGGGAGCAGTGGGCAAGAGAGAAGAGGTCTGCTCTCCATATGTGGGTTAGCTCCCTGGCCAGGATCGAACTCACAGTGGTGATAGGGCTGAGACTTAACCCCTAGGCCACTAGGGAGGTCTTGTGTTTTCACTTTCCCAGTGTATTATAGGGATCAGCTGTGATTATATCATAGCTTCCTGAGTTGTAGCCTTGTGATTAACTAATTGAATAACTGTAGTTATTTTTTTGCTGCATACTCCATGTGTCATCTTGGAAGAGGAGGGAAGGTAGGATGGACGACACAGTTATCTGCTGCTTGTCTGGGGGCTTTCTTAAAATGTTGATACATTTGTGAAAAGACATTTATTTTAAGAATATTGATTTTATGCCCTTTAGTTTCTATAATGACTTTGAAGTCCATTGACATTGGTGGTGTCCCATTATTTATATATATGTTCCTTGATTTTGTAATTATTCACTTGTACTTATATTGAAGTTTTATAAAATCTCACTAAGATGTAGCTTAGTTAAGTGTATATAACTTTTTTTGGCATCAGATTCAGAAACACGAGTTGATATTAAATTTATGTACCCTGATCCTCCAAGAGATCATAATACCTTAGAGATTCAGCAGCAAGCTCTGCTAAGAGAGCAGCAGAAGAGGCTAAATAGAATAAAAATGCAAGATGGCGCTGAAGGTAAGAAAGAATAATTATTTCAAATAGTATTAGTGCTTTGCTTTTTTGTTACCTTTCTTCACCTTTTGTATTGATTTCAATCCAAGTATTCTGACTGGCATGATTGAGGTCATATCCATGCATGAGAGTGGCCTAACTACTTACTAAAGCCAGAAATATTTGAGTACCTTGACTAGTCAGATGACCTCTGAATCAGGAACTAAGAACCAAAAGAAGGAATGCTGGGCAAACACATCAGTGCCCCATGGGGCACTTCTTTACCATGAGTGTCTGTTTTATGTTTAAGTTTTAATATTGCATAAAGTCTAGAAATTGTCAGACTGGGCTATGAAAATATTTTTGTATAATCAGCAAATCAGCAAATATTACTGAGTCTCTAATATGAGCCTGGGGGACATGGTGATGAATGAAATATACTACTTCTCTCAAGAAGCTTATGCTCTATTGGAGAAGTTAGAGGTTAAACCAGTATAAATATTATAAATACTTCAAAAGAAGGAATCTGGGGTTGTGTGGGAGTGTATTACTGCAGATGGAGTGGGTGGGCACCTAGAGGACTCAGGGAGCATTGGGGGACCCTCTGAACTGCATGACCTTCACATGTATTTCACCAGCTTTGCCAACCTTTAGGCCACTAAGGATAGCCATGCAGAACGGGTTATCCAATAGAAGCTACTGTTGCCAACCTATTTATTCCCAAAGGTAGTATTTAAAAGGGCAAAATGCACTATTTAGAGGAACACCGAGGAAGATGGAGGAAGAATTTAATAGGGACCTTTGGGATACCTGTCCAAAATCTTTGCCTCTGGAACCAGATTCCTAGAATTTAGCTTTTTTCAGTTCCATGTGAAGGAACCCTCTGTAACTTTACTCACCAAACTTTTTATACAGATTATAGAAATATAAGAGACTATGGTGAAGAACCCTGCATTTATTTTCTTTTTCTGTAGACATCAATTTTAAATTTGTTTTGGTTTTACTTTTTATATTTGTGTGAATGGGAAAATTTTAGACAAACTGGAATGGATACTGGGTTATATTTATTAATAAGCAAATGGTATTTTAAAAGCATTTTGAAATGTGATAATTCAACAGTAATTTCTAATAGTTAGTCAGTCACAAAAGGTATTCTAAAATTTTTTAGTTTGTTAACATTTTATAACCTTTTGTTTCGGTTTTTGTTCCCCATGGACTACAGTTGACTTGGATGCTGTACCAGGTGCTAAAGTGCGAAGTCACAGAATGGTAAGAAACCAGTTACACCTTTTTGAATCAGCTTTGAGAGGAATATAAAGTATTAGGAATATAATAAGTGGGTACTCCAACTTTGAATTCTTAGGGAATACTGAGTAGCTAGAGGTATATTCATACAATAGTAGAGAAATATATTGTAATGGCTAAGAACTCCTCTCTAGAGCTAGTCTGAGTGAGTGTTTTTATCTGTGTCACTTCGGGCAAATTACTGAATCTGTGTCTCGGCTTCCTCATTTTTAAGTAAGAAAATAGTACATAGCTCTCAGGGTGGCTGTAAGGATTAATTTAAGTAGTATTTAAAAGGCATTTAGTGACAGGCCTAGAATGCAATAATTTCTACTGAAATGTTTATTAAATAAACCAAGGGTTTTTGGTTTTTTTTTGGAATAAGGTAATATATTAAAAATCCTTAGAGTAAGGCCTGATCCTGAATGATGCAGCATATTTATTGTCAGTATAAGCAGTACTGGAAGTAGAGGTCTATAAATAGTGGAGAGACCTCTAAAGGAAATAAGCAAGGCAAATAGATCTTTATCCTGAGAAAGTGACATTTCTATAAAGACTGAATAGGGAAGGGATGAGTCATTTTCATTCACTATTTATCGAATAGTTACTATGGGCTGGATACTATTCTAGATACTGGGGATGCAGTAACAAACAAAGGGAATAATGAATCTCTGTCCTCTGAGGGTTTGTTTTCTGGGTGAGAGACATATCTGGGTGAGAGACATAGACATTAAACAAATACATAGTACTTAAAATCACGGGGCTCTAGACAAATTGATTAACTGGGAAAGGGGGTTGGGAGTATTGGAGTGAGAGGGTTTACATTTGAAATTCAGTGAGCATGGAAGGCCTCACCAAATAGGTAAACTTTAGTGTAAGGCTATCAGAAGATGGGTATGTGAAATATCGGGGAACACATCCAGAGCACGAATATTCCAGGTAGAAGCCCTGGGCAGGAATAGGCCTGATGCATGAAAGGATCTTGGAAGAAGACCGGGGAGGCTAGAGAATCATGAGCAAGGGTGAAAGGGAGCAAATGAGGTAGAGAGGTGAGGCTAGACTGAGGGGCTTCAGAAGCCATGGCAGGGTTATGTCTTTGTGAATGTGAGAAGCGTCCAAAGTTTTCGAGCACAGGAGTGAGATGATTTGATTCATGTCTTAATATGGTCACTGACTGCTATTCATTGGGAATAGCAGCGGGTAGGCTACTGCTATAATCTAGGTAAGGTGACTTTAACTGATGTGGGAGCAATGGAATTGTTGGATTTACTTTGAAAGGGGACCTGATAGGATTTTTGGCATATTGGATGTGGGGTGGAATATGATAGAAGTCAAAGCTGGACCTCAAGGTTTGAGGTTATGATTTGTAGTTTATAGAGGTAGAGAAGTGAGGGTAACAAATTTAGGTATGAGATTAGGAACTCAGTTTTAGATAGGGCAAGTTTGAGATGCCTATTAAACAATTGGTGAGTAGACAGATAAGAGAGAATTCAGGGAAAAATACTTGAGTTTGGAAATAAATTTAATCCTAACATACTCTAAGGGTAAAGATAGTATTAAGTACCCCATTTTCAGGTTATGATAGTATGGCTCAGGTAGCCTGTTCATGGTTTAGGGTTTCCTCGCGGTAGCTGTTGGTGCGCCGAGCTTTTGGTGTTGAACTGCTGATGGTGATGACAGGGCTGTATTATCTAAGGTCATGCTGCTCTCTCCCCCATGGAGCTACACCAGAGTGGAAACTTATCTTTGTGTTTCCACTTCCTAGCATGGAGGGGAAAGTAAGTGCACACACTACAGATTGACTGAAGGAATGAATGAATCTCAACAATGGTTTTAACAACTTTTAATGTTTAATTGGGTTCATTGCTCAGTGTGTTAAATTTTCATTAGCAATAATGTGATTTTTTAATTTAACTTCGACAAAAAGGAGTGCAGTTAGGAAGGTAAAAGTCTTTGCTTGCCAGAATTTTAGGCATGAGAGATTGTCTCATCACTGTTGCCTTCTCTCTCACTGGGAGTTGTACACGATAAGCCTTTCTTGGATTTTCTAGGCAATGGAGTGTGGTGTAGGAGGGAAGTAGTCAGTCCTGTCTCTCTTCCCATCATCTTTTGCTAATTTTGGGGACATTGTGGAGACTTGTGTTTTTTAATACAAATCTGTTGTTTTCCACATAGAAATAGTAAAAATAGTCATTAATATATGATGTTTCTTTTAGCCCAGAGATGACACTAATGATTTCTTGAAAAATTCATTATTGGAATCTGATAGTGCTTTTATTGGTGAGTACACAAGCAAATAGCAGTATTTTACCAATCTTCTTTGAAATACATTTCTCCAAACTTAAAAATAAATATTGGTACCTTATTCTTTGTTGTACACGGTGATCTTAAAAAGAAGCATTCATTCTATTCTAATAAATAATCATCAAATATAATTTGCAAAGCTTTCAAAATAGGAATAAGTTAAGTCATAGAAATGACTCCCAGAAGTAGACAAGTAAGAGAAAGGCATAGAAAATCTACTTAAGGAAAAAACTGATGAGAGCCACCTCAATCTGGGAAACAAACCAGATGTCCTGATCCAAGAGGCTCAAGGAGTTCCAAACCAAATAATACCAGATCAACATACTAAAATATACATTATAATCAAACTTTTGAAAGCTAAGAAGAAGGAAAGAAAACCAAGCTTTTCGAGAAAGAAGAGTAACACTGATAAAGGAACATTTATCAGGCTGTACTCAAAGTTCTCAGTGAAAACATTACAAGCAAAAAGGGAAGTGGCAGGAGATAAAGTAGTCAAAAATTTACTTAGAATACTTTATCCAGCCAGACTAGTGTTTAAGATAGAGGAATGGTAAAGAGCTTCACTAAAAAAACAAAAATTAAAATAATACATCAGTATGAAACCAGATTTGAAAGAAGTACTGGAGGGGTTATTATAAAGCAACAACGAATCTAGGTAACAGACACATAAATTATACAATGTGGAGAATAAAAATCTGACCCATCAGAATGAGTTTGCGATCAAACTGTACAACGAGCCACAAATTGAGTTCATATACAAAATTCAGTATTGTCTTCAAACAAAAATTGATTCCAAGTAGCAAATAAGGTAATGGAATTGGAATCTAAACAAAATATAAAAGGAAGATGTCAAAATAAAAAGACAAAGAATGAAAAAATAAATGACAAAATGGCAATAAACACTCATGTCTCAACAATCACCTTAAATATACACTTGATCTTAGTCAAAAGGCTGAGAAGCAATAATCAACTTAAATGTAAATGGCTTGAATGAACAGATTGAAAGGCATAAAGTGGCTGACTGTATTTTAAAACAAGGTTCAACCTTCTCCTTATAGGAAACTCATCTTACCACCACTTAGAGTTAAAGGCTGGAAGACAATCCTACACAAAAATGGCAATCAAGAAAGGTCAGGAACAGCTATACTTTTATGAGATAAAATAGATTTCCAATTAAAAAGGGAAATAAGAGGCTTTACTCCTTCCTGTTCAACAGACAGCTACCTCCTCTTAGGCAGAGCCAGCCTTATCTGAGACACCATGATGAAGGGTGGAGTGAATGGATTTGGCTGGATTGGGTACCTCTTCACTTGGGCTGCTTTTAACTCTGGCAAAGTGGATATTGTTGCCATCAGTGATCCCTTCATTGATTTCAACTGTATGGCCTACATGTTCCAGTATGATGCCACCCAGGGCAAGTTCAGTGGCACAGTCAAAACTGAGAATGGGAAGCTTCACATCAACGGAAAGCTCATCTCCATGTTCTAGGAGCTAGGTCTTGCCAACATCAAATGTGGTGCTGGTGTTGAATATGATGTAGAATCTACTAGTGTCTTCACTACCTTGAAGAAGGCTGCGGCTCACTTGAAGGGAGGCACCAAAAGGGTCATCATTTCTGCCTCTTTCACTGATGCCCCCATGTTTGTGATGGGTGTGAACCATGAAAAGTATGACAACTCCCTCAAGATTATCACCAACACCTCCTGCACCAACTGCAACCATGACAATTTTGTATTATGGCGGTACTCACGACAATGGTCCATGCCACCACTGCCACCCAGAAGACATTGTATGGCCCCTCTGGGACGCTTGCATGATGGCTGAGGGACTATCTAGAAATTATCATCACTTCTGGTGCCACCACAAGCAAAGTCATCCCTGAGGGAATGGAAAGCTCACTGGCATGGCCTTCTGTCCCCCATCTCCAGTGTGTCAGTTGTGAATATGACCTGCCCAGACAAAACTGCTAAAGACATTATCAATAAGGTAGTGCTTCAGGCCTAGCAGGGTCCCCTCGAGGGCATCCTGGCTACACTGTGGACCGGGTTTTGTGCTGTGATTTTAACAGTGATACCCACTCCTCCACTTTCAACACTGGGCTCGCACTGCCCTCACTGACTACTGTCGCAAGCTTATTTCCTGGTATGACAGTGTCTTTGGCTACAGCAACCGGGTGGTCCAGATGGCCTCCAAGGAATAAGAGCTGCCTGAGGTGAATTACATGCCAATTATATTAAACTGGAAACAAACCAAACTAAAACAATTAAAAAGAAAAAAAGGACAGTGTATCAATAATTAGCCTTCCACAACAGAAAGCAGTAGGCACAGATGGGTTCACTGGTGAATCCTACCAAACATTTAGGAAAGAATTATACCAATTCTCTACAGCCTCTTCCAGATAGATTCTCTACAGTCTGTCTTCCAGAAGACAGAAACAGAAGGAATACTCCTAACTTACTCTATTTGACCAGCATTACCTTAATACCAAAACCAGACAAAAGATAACAAGAAAACCAAAGACTCTCTCTCATAAAAATGTATGCAAAAATTTCTCAATATAGTATTAGCATATCAAATCCAATAAATTATAGAAATAATTACACACTAATGAGCCTCCCTGGTGGTGCAGGGGTTAAAGTCTCAGCGCTATCACCAGCCACTGTGGCCTGAGTTCAACCCCCAGCCAGGGAGCTGACCTCTGTGGTGCAGCAGATTTCTCCTGTCTTGCCCGCTGCTCTCCTCAGCAGTGTATTTCAGTAGATCTGCCTGTTCTGCTTCCCACTCTGTCTCTGGTGAACCCTTTAACCCCCAGCACCTCTGGCCTACACTCCAGTTCTTGTATGTATAAATAAAAATAAATCTTAAAAAAAAAAAAGAATTACACACTAAATGAGATGTATACCAGTTATACATTCAGTTAATGTAATTAACCACATCTGCAGACTGAAGAAAACTCTCATCAATAGATGCAAAGAGACACTGAACAAATTGCAGCACCCATTTATCATAACTGTCTGCAAACTAGAAGAGAGGGAAAGTTCCTCAGCTTAATAGAGCACATCAAAAATATCTATAGCTGAGATCATATTTAATAATGAGATCAGGAACAAGGCTAAGACGTTGCCTGAATGTCATTATGGAAATCCTAGTTAACTCAGTAAAGCCAAAAGTCTTGGTTTAGCTCAAGTAAAATTGTTGAAATGGTGGATGTTTAAGACTTTATGCTTGTGTCATGCTTCTAGGTGCTTATGGTGAGACATACCCCACCATTGAAGATGCCCTCCCCCGTCCACAGCTGCCCTCTGCAAGGGAGCGCAGGAGGAACAAGTTGAAAGGACTGGACTTCGTATGTATGAAGTGGCCTTTTTCCCTTTTCAGCTTATGATTCAGAGGTCTTGGTTCTGACCAATGCTAAACTGGTATAGTCCAATAACGAGCACTTGCTCTGGAATGAGGTGGACATGGGTCCGAACCTAGACTAGCACCAGTTAGCTGGATGACCTTGGGCAAGTTATTCTGTTGCTTTGGCTCCTTTTGAGTCATATTTTCCTGAGTCCGTATTTTCTCTGGGGATGACTGTACATATAAGCCTATTACCTGGCACAAGACCCTGCCCTAAAAATGTTAATTCCTCACCCCAGCTCCCCTTTTTCTCCCTGCAGAATATGCAGTTTGAGAAGGGACAAGATGGAACCAATAACTATTTATTGGAAAGCCTGTTACAGTAATCTCTGTATTGGTCAGATAACTTGACCAGCCTCACTTAGGAAGGCTGAAAATCAAACCCATGTTTTCACAGAACATGTGTAATTGTTTTTACACTGTAGCCAGTAAAAAGCATGGGCTTTAAGAACTCTTAGTACAGTTCCCAACAATATCACTGCTTTGTTGGATAAGCAGCTTTGGGAATTTCTAAACTGTTTGTTTCCATATATATATATATACACACACACATATATATATACACACACACATACACACATACACACACACACATACATATACAGTTACATAATATATTTGAAGCATTTAGCACTAAGTCAAGCCTGCAGGGACCTCTCAACAAATTTCAAATGCTGTTATATTAGACTTTTATTTCCACAACTTTACCCAGTGGCAGTAACTTCCTTGCTTGTCCTAGTCAGCCACTAATCACTGATTTTCTATCACTGGATTTGCCTTCTTTGGACACACATAAATGCTAACATATAATAATATATGGCCATTTCTTTTTGAGGCACATCTAAGTTACAGCATGTCAGTACTTGATTGCTTTTTATTGCTGAATCCAACATTTCATGGATATTTAGGAGGATTCTCCTTCTTGTTTCTTATAACCCTTTAAATATTCCTGTATAATTTTTTTCGTCTCCCTTGCACATATACCTAGAATTGTTAGGCATAGTGTGACTGTGTTTAGTATTTGAGGACCTGCCAGACTTATCAAAAGTGGCTGTAGTATTTTACACTCCCATCAGCAGTGTTGTTGAAGGCTCCAGTTTTTCTACGTCTGGTTAATGCCTGTTAGTATTTTTATATCTAAATGATGTTGAACATCTTTCCATGTGATTCTTGGTCATTACTGTATCTTTCTTAGAGATCTGTTCAAAATGTTCAAATCCTTTGCTCAATTTCAAATCAGGTTGTTTGTTGACTGTAAGTTCTTTATATATTCTCTACAGAAGATGTATAATTTGTAAACATTTTTTCTCATTCTGTAGGCTGTGTTTTTCTTGATGGTGTCCACTGATGGCACAGAAGCTTCTAATTTTGATGAGGTCTTAACTTTTTAATGCTTGTGCTTTGGTGTCATTTCTAAGAAACGGTTGCCTAACCCAAGATCATGAAAGTTAATTCTACATTTTTTTCTAAGAATTTATGATTTGTTCTTAAATTTAGGTCAGTGATCAACTTTGAGTTAATTTTTGCATACAGAAACCCAAGATTGATTCTTTTGCATATGGACCTCATTTGTTTCAGAATCCGTTGTTGAAAAGAATGTTCTTTCCCTTAGTGAATTTTTTTTTTAAAAGATTTATTTATTTTTATACATACAAGCTGGGGTACAGGCCAGAGGCGTGGGGTGGCGAGAGGGCTCACCAGAGACAGAGCGGGGAGCAGAACAGGCAGATCAGAAATACACTGCTGAGGAGAGCAGCGGGCGAGGCAGGAGAGGTCTGCCGCACCATGTGGGATTCTCCCTGGCCGGGCATTGAACTCGCGTCACCGCTGCGCCACCGGGGAGGCCCCTTTAGTGAATTTTTTTGATTCTCCTGCCATAAATGAATGTCTTTCTCAACTTCTATTTCTATTCTGTGATTCTGTGTCTGTCCTAATGCCAGTATGACTCTGTCTTCATTGTTATAGTTAGGCTGATTCTTAGCTCCTACGCTTTTTCCCTTTTGTGTTTAATTCCCCACCTTTATCGATTCTGGCAGCATTTATGTTACAAATGCCATATCTTCATCTGCTCCTGCATGGATAAAAGCAGTAATTCTAAATGCTTCAGATTTTCACTTAATTCTGTTCACTGTACAGATACATCAAGGGCAAGAACATGTTTTGATTCACTGATTTATTCTGAATATATTTTATGTTAATAATTCCTAAAGTTCTGTGATCTCTGATGACAGGATAACAGTCATGCTAATGTGCTACCAGATGCACTCTCTTTAAAATCTGTATCCAGCATAAATATTGATCAACTTAGAATGAGAAATGAGGAACGAATACGAAGATTGAATGACCTTCAGAATAAACCTATTAACACAGGTAAATAGCCGTGTTTAACAGCCTAGAGCAAATTCTTTTTTAAACGTGTGTAGATGGAGTCTAGGAGGAAAGATACAGGAGTTTTGAAATTTTTTTGAGTTGCAGGGTTTAGAAGATAGTAGCTGTCCAGCATAACCAGGGATTAATTCTACATCAGATTCTTTGTATTTAGAGAGGGGATCCTAAACAGAACGATTTTTTTTGCTTTTTAAATATATATCAAGACTGCTCTCAGCAGGAAAACATTGATTAGTAGAATATATTTTCCTTACTTAGGTGACAGATTATCAGAAGTTAACCCATCTGTTAAAAATTTGTAGTATTACAAAGATAGTATTTTTACTTAGCTGTCTGTACCATGGACAAAGCAAAATACCAGGTTAACATTTTCTTTTTACAAGTTTAGTCCTTTGATATTGGACTTAACTGTCTTGGGGCTTTGGCGACCAGCTTGTTTAATAAAGTTTGTCCACCCAGTATATGCAGGAAAGATGTTTCCTTGGGTAGCTAATGAGCTCCTCTGCCAGCTCTATGATGCTATTAGTCATTGAGATAATGGGATGATTTTTTAAGAGTAAATCCTGTTGTATCATTAGTTTTAGCAAATGGTCGGGTGATCTATTTAGACAAACCTCTTTAGTATGTTATGCTACATTACAGTAATTTTCTAAGGACAATTTTCTTAAGCTGTTTTACACAGTGTTAAATTAAAACTGTACTCATGTCATCTTTAGCTGTTAAGTTGTATTCTGGTGGTAAATTCCATACCAACTATGAGCAAACATGGTAATTTGAAGGTACAGTACTAGGTACACCTGGGAAAATGTGCAACAACAGGAAAGCCATGCTTTCATTTTAGCTAAAAGGCATTTACCGAGAATTATCTATTCCTCAATTCCTTTTAGAACCATTAAGTTGAATATTTAACAGGGATGTGTTTAAGAGCAGAAGATTTTAAAGATCAACTCTTCCAATTTCTAAACTTTTTTAAACATTGTCCTTTCAAACAGGATCTTTTTGCTACCATGTGGATTCTCATTAAATTGATTGCACATATCCCTTTGCTGGGCTAATCCTTCACAGACCAGGAGATGTAATTAAAAAAAATAAAGAAATTGACATCACAGGGTAGGCAGACAGATTTTCCTATTGTATATAATTATAAAATGCAGATACAGAAAGTTGAGTATGATAATTCAGCTAAAGGATAAGTCATAATTAAGATCTACCTCTCAATGAAGTAGACACAACCTTAGATTAGGTATAATACTGGAAGTAATTTCACCTGTCTGGTGCTTTCCCCAAATGCTAAATCACCCTCCCCCCACCTACCCCCGAAAGTTGGGGTATCCTGTTTCTCCTGAAAATGCCATCCTTTGCTATCCTAGGGATGCCCGTGGGTACCAGTACTATGGAGTCACATTATTCATTTGATCATTTTTTGTTAAAGTGACCCCTTTCTGGATTTCTTTTCCTCCCTCTAAAATGAGGGGTCTGGTTAAGAGTATGGTTTAGAACAGGGAAACACAGGGCTGTAATGTTAGACTAGAGGAGATCTATGTTGTCACCTGCCTGCCACCTGAGTGAAGTCTCTCTTGCCTCCTTTAGATGATGAGAGTTCACTGATTGACCCAGATGACGTCATGAAGCAACTGGGTGATGACGGATCAAACTCTGTAGCAACGGAGCCCTGGCTCCGCCCTGGCACCTCAGAAACGGTGAAGCAATTCATGGCAGAACAGCTGAATCAGGAGCAGCCGCATGTTCCTGGAAAACCAGGCACCTTCAGTTGGCAGGGGCTGTCTACTGCACATGGTTGAAATAAATCTGTACTGGACACAGCAGTGCCTTTTAAGGTGAATGTCAAATCAGAAACCTTTAATATGTGCTACTTTTGGCCCCTACCTGGAGAGTTACTTACATTCAGTTTGTACATACAGTGTATTTTTTCCATGATGATGTATATGATGTATATAAATAAAAGGCTGTGATTAAGTTATATAATGTAGAATTGCACAGAATTATTTTTGCATAGTTTAGCCATAAAGATAATAAACTCCCTTGGAATCAACTACCACATGTGCATTATTTGAAATTCTGCTTGTCAGTAAGATGAGGTGAATAAAACACAAGTGTCTTAATAGTACCGTAAAACCAGGATACCCTTAGATGTATATTAGCCACTGTTTTCTCTTTAAAATAAATCATTTAGTAATATGTTGTTGTAGCTATGACTTTCAGTTGCTATGTTAACAACAATCAGATATGCTAGTTATTATTTATCATTTATGACTATTGATTCAGTATAAATGATGGGAGTCAGTTATAAGTGGTTTTATTCCCTGAGTCATGCACTAAATGTTACCTCTCTGCCTCTATTTTTGTGCTAATGAAGGCATCATATTAAGTTCACTAATTTATATGATTTACTTACTTCTTGATAGAAATAAATTATTTTTCTTACCAATGTTGATTTCTTGTTTTACCTGGAACTGAGGACTCAAAACCAGGTGTCCTAGAAATTCAAAAGAGGCAGGAACACGCAGGGGGACAAGGATGGAGATTGGACTCTTTGCTCCACTCCCATGGACTCTTGGGTAAGTGTGTCGGTCTTTCTAAACACTCTTTTAAAAAAATAAAAAAGCCAAGATTCAAATTCTGGGAAACAATGTTTAGTCGTTAGTACCAGTAAAGTTCAGGACATTCCTCTTCCCTTTTTGACTGACATGACATGATAATCTCCAACAAGTTTATCTCATTGAAATTTCTCGGTATTTTAAATCTTGGCTGCATATGAAATGTATACTAAATATTATAACCTAACTATTGCTAACTGTTCATTAACTGGTTATTTAGCTAAAAGAGATTTTGAGAGCAAAGAATTCCACACTTTTGGTTTTTAGTACAGCCTTCAAATTACCTTGAGTGTTCCATTTTCCTTCTGAATGACACTGTAGATTGCAACTTGAACCAACTCCTAGGAAATACAATGCTCTTCTGCCCTGAAGGGAACTTCAACTGTCTCTCAGCAAATAGTATTGCCTTATTCTGGGTTAGTAAATACACACAATAATAAACTGAGTATCCTATGGTTCAGAACAAAGGGTGTCAGGAAGTATATAATGCCAAAGCTGGGAAGAAAAGCAAAACTACAAATTACAGTTCTGACTAAAAATATTCTTTCCATAGTGTTTTGGCTTTAAAGGAAAAATCAAAAAGGAAAGACTGAAACACGGGACTGTGGATTACACAGGCTTTGATTGCTTTGATGAAATAATTCAAAAACTTTATTGAACTATAACCTGATTAGAATATGCCAGATGAGAATCAATATTGTACAGAAAGTTGTACAGAATTTTTTACATAGAAAACTTTACATCTGTACCATATACATTTTATCCATCTGAAAAAATTTTCTACATCCACTGTTAATATGGAATGCTTGACAATCCTTGTCTCTTTTTAACCATCAGAGCACAATTCACAGTATGAATACATTTCCAGTAAATCTAACCTCCCCAAACCATGCCAGATTTGTTATTTTAATATATTCAACATTAAATTCTGTACATAAGAGTAAATCTACATCAAGCCCCGCCACCCAAAGGAAAACAAAGTGACAGCAACCTAGATTCATTTTGCAGTGATTCAAGTTTCGGTCCATGAAGGATCATTCTATTTTAATGGCTCATCTTTAAAAGCCCTAAGAGAAGTATATTACAGGTAGTTAAGTCAGTAAGGATATTTTCTACCTTTTTTTGTTGTTGATCACGACAAGTGTCAGCCACAACAGCTTTTGGGCATGTTATACTCTCAAAATTACCACCCTCACAACCCCCCAGGACAAAACCAAAACCCCCACAAAATAAAAAAAGACAAATTCAACCCAAATGTTTAGTGCATTTGACAAAATATTATAGGTATTTAGCAAATGAATAAGAAAATAAAGAAATAAAACAGTGCAGGAAGAACTATATAATGTTTAAGATTTTTATGTTACAGACCTGCATCTCTGTACATTTTTCACAGAAGGATGATTACCATTATCTCAGATAGTCTGAGTGTGCAAAAATCTTCAGAATAAAGAATACCATAGTTGCTAAATATCTTTTACCATGAACAATATTTTTTTCTCTCCCCAACCCCCAATTATAAACATTTTATCCTTCAAAATACAGCTCTCCTGAGTTGTACTTCTTGCAGAAGTTCAAATCTTTACATCTATAGTTCTTTGGGTAAGTTTCACTTCCACACCTGCCAAAATTATGTGGGGCTTTCCCTGCAGCCAAGCTCAAGGAAGGACACATGAGCATAAACTGACACTGTGGAAACAGGCTTTATGCTCAACATGAGCCCGACGCGACAAACAGAATCCATCAGGTTATTAAAAGGGACTGGAGTATTACAAGTTTGAGCTATAGTTTTAAGCATCGTTACCAGTAACCCATAGACACTGCAATTCAGAGAAACCATTTTTCAGGTAGGAAACCTCAGCTCCATGGTCCTTTTAAAGAGCAGAGGGATGTAAACACCAACAGAAAAATATGAAGTTCCCATCATTGCTTGTTTATTCCAACATCCTGTTGAGGTGGTTGTGATATCTGAAAAACTACTCCGATTCGCAGAAAAAATCTTCTAAGAACAGCACGAAGTTCAGGAATTAAGTCAAATTGCATAATTTCACATAAGAGAGGATAGTAGAATGATGCATGAGCTTTGAACTGGAGAGGGAGAAGGAATGAATTTTTCTGTTAGTAGTGTTTGCATTACAAACTGCAAAACCTCAAATTGCTTAAAAGTCAAACCACTGGGAATATACACAGTGAAGACAGGAAAGGCATCTGTGATAAAGTGAATATATTCATCAGGGAACTGAAAAATTACGATGTATTCAAAAAACTGGATCTAAACATTCACTTTGTTGTCCTTATATTGAAAAACATTTGCCTTAACATTATCTTGGCAGACTGACAGTACTTCTCTTTGCTTTTCTTGGATAACAAATGAACTGAAGCAGAATCCACCACTGAGTTTTCATAAGCTATGGGTGACTGAAATTGTATCTGTTATTTGTTAAATATTAATTTTCAGAAGAAATTCTACCTAGTAACTCAATATAAAATAAGAGTTCAGGCACAAATTATGCATCCCATACTTATAGTTCAGCTGGTATTACTTTGTATCTTTGCTGAGCTCTTTAATGTCTGAAACTAGTCAGCTGCCTCTTTTTCCTTTCCTGCTTTCCGCACCCCACAAGCCATCAGGAATCAGTCTGACTATGTAGCAAGAAAGCAAGTTGTGGGGTAAGACAGACTGGAGTTTGGAGTCTTCCTGGCCCATTCATTAGGGGTTCTGGGTCATAAGTTACAAATAAATATTCCAAAAGAATGGCTGAAACCCGGAGCATCATGTCTCAAGTAGGGAAGAGGTTGGAGGGGCTGGGCAGCAATGGGAAAGGGCATGCTGGGTAGCAGTTTCCAAAGTGGGGTTGGGGAAAGATTTCAGGGGTCAGAATGGGAGTTTGTGTCTGAGAACACTGTGGCCTGTCAGAGTATCCTAAGGGACTCTAATTCCTCATCTACTGGACGCCCTACAGAATCACTGATGAGAGAACAGACAGGGTCAGGAAGAAGTAGGCAGGACCAACGAGACAAAAGTCAGACCACACGGTTCTGCAGAGTGACAGTGTGGCCTGGGCTTGGTCCTGTATTCCTGGATCTTAAAAAATGTTTACATGAAGAATATCACAGTTGCTAAATATCGTTTTAGTCATCAACAAGAAATGTCTTCTCCATCTACCTCTCAATTATAAATGTTTTATTCTCTCTCCCACTTGAGCACCACGCCGGCCAGGCTAGAAATGCTGGGCAGGATGTCCCACACTTACCCTGTTATCACTTATCTTTAGAACTTTAGTTAGAAACAAAAGCAGTAAGTTAGTCCAGGCTTCCCGATGGCTTTCTGATGTTAGAGTGAGGAAGTAGCTCAGCGCTTCACTGCAGACACTGCAACAGAAAAGGGTCACTCTTACATGTGCCTGCACACCTGCTGCTGCCACAGCCACATTCGCTGAGAACAGCAAAGACGAAGAGGGGTTGAATAGTAACTAGTAAGAACTTGCTAAATTCTATAAGCCCATGTTAACTAGAGAATCAATAGAAACATTTCTGTATTTTTATATTAGTAAGAAAGCCAAAGGTATTAAAAGAAGTCATTGCAACTTAGCCGGAAACTTATTTTTCTAATTTTCTTAGTTTCCCTGAATTCGCAGCTGGCGTGCGGGTGCACACGCACAGGCGTGGAATCAAGAGACCTGGGCTGAAAGCCAGGGGCTTCCTTTCACTGACTGGAGTTCAGAGTAGTCTGGGCCTTAACAGTCTCGCCAGTAAAATGGGAAGACAGAGACTAGGTGATCTAAAATGTTACTACTGGTCTCTAGAAAGCCTACTCCCAAAGCTGACCCAAAAATACAATGAAGATGATAGTATTCTTTCTGAAGGACATGTTTTATTAGCATGGGTTTTCATTTTAAAGGACAGACTTTCAAGTAGACATGAAGTCAAATCAGAAGGCCAAAAAATATAACACCAAACAAAATTCCATTTTTTCCCAAATTAAATGCAGGCAGGTAGGGTTTCACTTTCACAAAAGATCAGTTTGTAAAAATGGAGTTATGTATGGCATGAAGAAAGCCTTAACTATGGAATAGTTTAAAGTTCATAAATTTTAAGAGAAAACTTTCCTTTGTCCTGTAACAGCAACAACAGACATGATTGATGTATGTTACCAATTGTGCAAAAAGCACATTTATCTAGCAGATTGTATTAGTTTTCACAATCTCTTTGTGACCTGGTTGGTCCTACAAGTCCTAATCAGGAGCTTGGAAATTGGATCTGTCCCAAATGCAAACCTACTGCCCCTTTCCTTCTTTTATACCAGGTAGCTCTACATGTGAGGGCAGAAACTTAGCCGAGAGTCTTACTTTAAAAGCCTCTGCTGGACTTCCTCCCAGGCACTGACCCGGCTCTCGTCCATGTACATCCGGAAGAGAATGCGCAGCCCACAGGCCAGGCTGCTTGTCTCCTGTTTTAGAAGGTTGGGTTTGGATTTACCTTTGAACCCTGCAGAATGGAGAAGTTCTGGGATTAATTTAGGAAAGCATTTTACACAAAGGCAAAGCAACCTGTGCAGAGGCCCATTTTGCGTGCATTTAGTTACTGCCTCTGCTGCTCTCAAAGCAGTGTCCCTGAGTCACAGCAGTTTGTGCCCCAGGGCCTTGACAGCGGTGAGATGGCCCAAGGGGACAGGAGTCATTCAGAGAAGACACATTCAGACACACCGTGGGGATGCCAAGCACAGAAGGTGATTTCTATCTTTAGAATTTCTTCCCCTTTCAATCTGGGGATGAGAGATACAAAACAGTTTCTGGTGTTGGAAATTGGAACTCCTGGAATGGAAATGCAGCTGAAAGCCCTGCACGGCCTGCAGGAGGCCTCCCTGACAAGCAGAGGCAGGCCATTCAGCAGTAAGGCTATTCTAAAGGCCAGTGTCAGGAAGGGCCCAGTGTGTGCGCAAATAAGAGCCTTGTGACCTTGTCAGAATAATCCCAATTGAGTAGTGACAACTTAGTTGCAAGACAGTGGAAAAAATAAGTAGACTAGTCTTTCCAGAAGGTAAGTTGCAAATGAAGAGATTGAACAGGACACGGGCTTAATTAGGAGCTAAAAAGACTTTAGGATTCAATAAAATACATAAATGCAAGTACCCAACATGAGATATTTAATAAGCATGAGCTCCCTTCCTTCTTCTCTCCTGCCATATTCTTCAGCTTTTCACTCTTCCAGAACTGTTTGGCATCCAATAAGGCACCGAGTAATGTACTTCTTAAATGAAGTATTAACTATTTTATGTCTGTATAATTAATATAAATTTGCTTTTTATTTATATTTTCTAGCTTGTTCTAAAATGTTTATAATCAATAATTTAATATAGTCACATTCACTCACAAGTGTGATCACTCCCAGATAAATAAGTCCTCCCAATACATATGCTAAACATTGTGTTTGGTAACTTCACATTCACTTCTTATAATGAAACAGCAACTTTTATTTTTTTTGTTGGGGCAACATTGGTTTACACTGCATATGAGTCAGAGGTCTAGGATCACACCCTTTGGGTATATGTTGCCGCACCAAACCTACCAGCAACGTACTGAAAAGTAATGGCAGCTTTTAATACTTGATAGCATCAACACAGAAACTTGGGCTGGGTAAATAATACTGAAAAAAAATCAAATAATAGTTTGACTAAAAAAAGGAAAAACTAATCTATCCAGGTAGTTATTTGGTGTACTGCTGACCTGGCAGACTGTCTCATGATTATTATTGTTAAAGTTCATGTACTGAAATGCAGACAGGAAGTATACAACCACTGAATTCTGATAAAAAGTAAATTATCTGCTGCATATCCATTAACACTGAACAGTAAAATGTAAAAAATGAACAATAAAAAGATTGATGCAGCTTACCCGCTTTCCATAGAGCAGTCCTCTGTTCATTGTTGGAATTAAATGCTTTTGCAAATCTATGCGATTCTAATAAGCAGTCCAGTAACTTGAAAAGTTGTTGTGATGTTAAAAAGCGATACATTCCTTGGTCTTGAGTATCAACTCGAACATCAAAATCCACAGCATCTCTCTTTGGAAAACAAAGCACCACAGCACATGAATTTTTGTAAATTCTGAACTCAATGCTCTCCAAAGACCAGTTTTATATACAGCAAGCCACAGCACTTAGTCTGTTTTATCTTAATAGAAAATAGGTAAATGTCCATGTTTTGTTATTATTTCCACAATCTTCACTCTGTGCCTCTACCTCATAATTTCTATCAAGAACTCTGCCCCCTACTGGATCTGAAGGCCACTGTCCTAACCTGTCACTCACTATTCCTCATCCCTCAGCTGTGCTCAGTTTGGAATCCACGATTATAACCATTTCCTTGCATAACAACACTCACCTCTACTTCTTAATAATTGGCTGGTAAAACTACCTATTCCACATCTACACCCACACAATAAACAGGAGTGGAGAAGACAGACTGGTTTCTCTCTAAATCCAGAGGACTCTGGGTGCTGTCCAGAACCTCCCTGTATTTCCCTGGTAGGCGTTCCTGAATGACTACCTCATGTTTTCACTTCTCTTCTCCTGAAGTATATAACACTTTCTTTGCAACTTCTCTCCTTGGAGGATGGCTTTTCTTCTGATCTCAGTGAGAAACCAGAAACTATCAGAAGAGATGGCTAAACACCCACCAGCAACTTGACCAATCTTCTGGCATTTATAATCCATATCCTCTGCTTCCTTCCTGGAATTGCTGTGCTTCTATCCCAGACAACCTCCATGGGCTTTGCGTGAGGTGCCATTTCCATTCACTCAAAAAGACTGCTCTATCAATTGTCTCCCCTCTTCAGCACTCAGTTTTTCTCTCTCCTACAGAAAACTCTCAGCAGCAAATCCTTCTTTTGATCTTTTCATCCTCATTCATATTGCCTCCTTTCTCTGTACCTTTTACAGCAAAACTCCCTGACAGAGTTTATCAATATTTGTGTCTGCAATCCTCTCTCCTCTTGCAACAAATATAACAATGTTTTTGTCCTCAAAGTTACAATTAAACACAATGTCAAGGTCATTAATTTTCACCAAATTGCTACCGGGCAATTCTTAAGATGGAGTATTTTTGACCTATTGAGCATCTGACAGAATTGATCACACCCTTAAAACACTGTCTTGGCCTTCTCAGGCTTCTTTGATCCTTGTTCTCAGTCTCTTTATCAGCTCTCTCATCACCAGAAGCTCTAAACAATAAAGGAACCTGGGTGGCTCCCTGACCCTTCTTTTACCTCTGTCCACACTTCTACAGTGATGTCATCCAGTTCCATGGTCTAAGTAACATGTATGTGATGAAGACACCCAAAATTAATCTCCAGACTGACCTGCTTTGAAGCCCCAATGATTACAGCTAACTTCCTGCTCAATGAAGCAGCAGGTGTCCTCATACCTCCTTACCTGTGCTGCAGCTAAGTTTTCCGCATCTTCCTTCTTACTTGTGGCTGGGAAGAACACAATGTTGTCGATAGTCTGGATGAGTTCCAGCTGCACAACACATTTAATCAACAGGGCAGCAAACAATTTTTGTTCTGGAAATTCTGTGAGGAAACCCACCCAATGCACATGCAAACAAAAATTATTTTGAATCCTTGTAATTTCTATAACATTACAATGCTAAGGAACATTAGTACATATGAAGGCAAGGTGCACGTAGCAGACTGAAAGGACATACTGCTTTTGTACACAGCACCACTCAAAAATTGGTCAATTGACATTTAGAAAAACCTCACCTTTTTTTAATAAACAAAATGATTAAACAAATTATTTAGAATAAATAACATTTACAGAGATTCTACATTTTAAAAAAATTTACAGGTTATTCTTTACTGAAATGTAATAGATGAACCAAAAACTAAAACTTTAATAGCATGTACTACAAACCCTTCGAACTTTGAAAATAGGTAACATAAAAACCTATTCCAAAAAAAGTTGTGAAAAGCGAGGGACAGCCAATAATTCTGACAAATGAAGTAATACTGAAGTAATACTAACCTCACCACATTTCTTTATTTGGATCCAGTTACTAATTATGGCTAACATGACTTCATCTTTCCAAATGGATCCATAAATAAAGAAATCAACAAAAAAGTTACACTAACTGCATTACTACAAAAGTAAGTAAATTATAAAGCACTAAAGTGCTGTCCATACTGCCTCTGAGTTGTAACAGCTACATTCCTAAAGCCTGAAAAAAGAAATCAACAGCACCTTTCTGACAAGCCGCCAATCTATAAGGACATTTCATAGAAGAATTTTCCATTTCACTGATCACACCAGTTAAGCAAATGTGTACGTCTACGGTCAGGAAAGAGAACCCAAGTACTAAGATACTACAAGAACTTGCAGTGCTACCATGGAGGATTCAAGGGTAGTTAGGACCCAAGGCCATGCCTTTTGATTCCGGGATCTCAGTGGTTGCTTTTCCAGTGAACTGGAAGACTACCCAAAGGGGAACGTTCTATAATCAGTCTTAGTAATTAAATTCTCCATTAAATTCAAGTATTTGGGATTTAGGGAGGTGGGGGAGGTAGGTACCAAAATAGTTTGCTTAAATTTATTCTTTCAGATCATTAATAAAGGCTTCTTTCCAAGTGCTTTTAAAAAATTCTGGCATGTCGAACACTTGGCTCTTAGTTTTAGACCTCAAGTTAAAAAGCAAACTAAAACAAAGAGCATGTTATGTTTCACAGGGTCAATGTGGGATAGGGAGAAAGTTGAGCAATAGCTGAAATAGCAAGCACTGAAGTAAGACTACACAGATCAGTGACATTTTCTGAAAATGTGTAGAAAGAAGAAGAGATGCTGTTTGAAAGGGCAAAGTAATCAGGTCTGTGCCATGATTTTTGGAGTAGGAGAGTCAGCTAGCAGATGGTCTCTTCATCGAACAGATAAAGTACAACCTGTCCACCAAGTGAAAGGTCTCATGGGAACATGATAGCCAGTTTTTCTTTCTCCAGTTCCACCTATTCTGATTCAACAACTGCAGGCAAAACGCTTCCTAAAAGAACTTTGAGGGGCGTGAGATTAGGAAATCTGGTCACTCAGCACCCTGGGAGAGCAGCACACTCTGATCCAGTTAGAGGTATATTTCCAGATTATTTAAATGAAAACTTGTTAATGTGTGATGACCAAGTCCCTCTTTTACCTGCTTGTCATGCACACATATACACATGTGCACACAAGGCGCACTGAAGCTACTTCCTTTCAAGTAGGATACCAAATCTGTCTTCTCTCAAATATAAGCACCTAGGATTAATAAAAATTCTCTGAAAAATAACTCAAAATAGATCAAGAATGTAATTACAAAACTTGAAAGTATGAAACTCTTAGAAGAAAACATTCAGAAAAATCTTCATGATCAGCATTGGATTCTTAGCTATGAAAGCATGAGCAACAAAAGAAAACAAACAGACCAAACTTCATCAAAATTAGTAACTTTTGGACAACAGAGGACATCATCAAAATAGTTAAAAGATGACCACAGGTTAACAGAGAATATTTGCAAATCATCATCTGATATGGGTCTAGTACCCAGACTATGTAACAAACCACGACAATTCAATACAAAAGACAAACACCCAATTAAAAATTGACCAAAGGACATAAATAGGTATTTCTTCAAAGAAGGCATAGGAATGTCAATGGCACCTGAAAAGATGTTCAACATCACTAATTACTAGGGAAATGCAAATTACATCTATAGTGAAATACAACTCACACTTACTGGGATGGTTGTTATTAAAAAACAAAAACCCAAAAGTGTTTATAAAATACTGAAGAACTGGAATAGCTAGTGAGAATGTAATGGTGCACCCTCAGTTCCTCAAAAAGTAGAACACATTTTAATGGTTCCTCAAAATGTTAAATATACAATTAACATGACGCAAAATTCATTCTTACATATACACCCCAAAGAACTGAAACAGGTACTTAAATGATACTTGTACATGGACATTCATAGCCAAATTATTCACAATAACTAAAAGGTGGAACAAACCCAAGTATCCATCAAAAGATGAATGGATAAACAAAGTGTGGTACACCCATACAAATGAATACTACTCGGTCATAAAAAGGAGTAATCTATACATCCATTTAATAATGTGGATGGACCTTAAAAACATTATGCTAAATGAAATTAAATCACACATAAAAAGTTACATCATATATGATTTCATTTATGTGACCTATGCAGGATAGCAAGTCCCAGTAGACAGGTGGTTGTTTAGTAAGGGCTGGGGAGAAGAAAATATGGTGGAAAGGCAAGGCATTATGGTTCTGAGTCTTTCTTCTGGAATTGATAAAAAATATTTGGAAGAGAGAGTAAGTGGTTACTTAACATTGTGGATATACTAAATATCAATATCAGAGTGCAGAATGGATGATACCAGAAGGACACTGAGGAAATTCATGCTTCATGAAACAAGAGTTGCAAGATCAGGTATCCTGACCAACGTAAGCTGGGAAAGGCCAAAAAACTAAAATAAAATCATGGGAACAGCAGCTGCAAAGCAGAAGTGTGCAAACTTTAAGCGGCAAAAATGATCCCCCACAAAAAAGATACATGTACGATTCAAAATTGTCATGATAAAAAATTTAAAGGAAGAAAATGCAGAAAAGTCAAAGTAGTATCAGAGAACTAATCAGAGATAAAACAATTTCAGAAAAACAAATGAAAGTTATGAGAAATTTAAGTTGAAGTTTAAATAAATTAATGGAGCTGCAGGATATAAAACGATTAGTAGAGGAGCTAAACCAATTTTGCATACAGCCATGGACGTAGAATAGAACAAGTGAAGGACTGAATCAGTGACCTTGAAGACTTTAATGCACAAAGGGCTCAGGGACGTGAAGAAAGGGAAATAATGACAACAATGAAAAACAAAAACACTTCCATAATTATTCAAGTCCATTAGGAAAGGTAACATAAAGACAATGGGATTTCCACATGGGGAAGAGACAGAAATAGAAAACTTATTCAAATAAATAACAGGAAAGCTTTCCACACCTGGACAAGAAACTAAATATGTAAGTCCATGAAATTAAACAAACACCTGATAATCTAAATGTAATGAGACCTACGTCAAGACACATAGCCATGAAAACATGAAGAGTTCAAGACACAAAAAGAACAGTGAAAATGACTTGTGAATAAAGGCAGACTACACCTGAGAAAAAGAAACTAAGCCTTGTAAAAAATAAATACAAATAAATGAATGAACAAAGGTGTACTATATATCAATAAAAAACTATTAAAAAAAAGGGCAGATAATCTACAAAAGAACTCCAATCAGGCTGACATAAAACTATCATTCTGGTCAAGGAGAGACTGTAAAGGCATATTCAAAATACTTAAACATAAAAATTGTCAGTCAAGAATAATTTATTCTGTAAGACTTTCCTTCAAATATAAGGGAGAAATAAAGGACTTCACAGACAAGCAGAAGCTGAAGAAATTTGCCAAAACTACACCTACCCTAAAGAAATAGTAAAGGGGGCTATCCTATCTAAATCAAGAAGAAAATCCACTAAAACAAAAACAAAAAAAGGAAATATAAAAAGCAAGAAAACTCAAAGACAAAATTGAAGTAGCAAATCTTCATGTATCAATAATCACTAATGAAATCACCAATCAAAAGGCACAGAGTAACTGTTGTATCAGAAAACAAAAATCAAACTTTATGCTCTCTCCAGGAGATCAATCTAAGCTCCAAAGATAAACATAGGCTCAAAGTAAATGTTTGCAACAATCCTACAAGCAAATGGGACCCCCAAAAGGGGCAGGGACAACCATACTTACAACAGATAAAATAGACTTCCAAATAAAAAGAAGAGAGACAGACATTATATTATGAATAAAGGGATTAATACATCAGGAAAGCATAACATTCATCAGTATCTATGCACCAACGAAGGTGCATCAAAATATGTAAGGCAATAAATCTAAAGCAGACACTAGCAGAACGCAACAGCAGGATGGACTTGACCCCCCACTGTCATCATAGGACAAAACAACTGGACAGAAAATCAGCAAAGAAACAATAGCCCTAAAGGAGGAATTAGACCATATGGACTTAATAGACACTTAGAGGCCATTCCACACAATAAAAGCTGAAGATACATTACTCTTAAGTGCACATAGAACACTCTCCAAGACAGACCACATATTGGGTTATAAAACAAGGGTGAATATATTCACAGAGACCTAAATCATACTTTTCTGACTACAATGGTAGCAAACACACAAAAAAGCAGGTAAAACCTATAATACGTGCAGACTGAAAAACATACTAACAAATGACTGCTGGGTTAAAAAGGAAATCAATTAAGAAATTGAAAAATACCTGGAGACAAAAATGAAGATATGAACTACGAGAAACTATGGGACAAGGTAAAAGCAGTACTAAGGGAAGTATATGGTAATACAGGTCACATCAAGAAACAAAACAGAGCTCAAATAAATGTAACCTTACAACTTAAGGAACCAGATAAAGACGAATAAACTAAACCAAAAGCCAGTGGGAGAAGGAAATTAAAAATTAGAGCATAAATAAATGAAATAAATATTAAAGACAGTGTAAAAGAAGAGTGAAACCAAAAGCTGGTTGTCCAAAAAAAAATAAACAAAATAGACAAACCTCTAGTAAAGTAGAAAAGGGAAGAACTCGAAAAAGTAGAATCAGGAATGAAGGAGTAGTTACAAAATACATCTCAAAAAAACAGAAGGTCTATTACGAATATCTATATGCCAGTAAACTGAATAACCTTTTAGAAATGGTCATATTCTCTGAAATATATATGACCTTCCAAATGGAATCAGGAAAAACTAGAAAAGCTGAACAGACCAATTAACAAGTGAGAAATTTAAACAGTAATCAAAAAGCCTCCCCTCAAAAAAAAGAAAAGATAGTTTCACTAGTGAGTTTAACCAAATTGTCAAAGACAAACTAATACCTCTTTCTCTCACTCTTCCAAATAATTGAGGAAGATGGAATGCTTCCAAACACAATTTTATGAGACCAAATGTTACTTTGATACCAAAAGCAAAAAAAGGTATCATAAAAAAAGAAAATTACAGACCAATATTTCTGATGTACAGATAAAAAAAAATCCTCAACAAACTCTTAGCAAACTAAATTCAACAATACATTAAAGGATCATACATCAGAACCATTTGGTATGTGTTCCAGGAAAGCAATGATAGTTCAACAACCTGAAAATCAATCAATGTAGTTCACCACATCAACAAAAGAAAAGGTAAAAAGCGTATGATCATATCAAGAAATGCTGAGAAAGCATTTGATAAAATTCAAGGTGTAGTAATGATAAAAATCCCTGAGAAATATGGGGAAGAAAATATCTTAACATACTAAAGGCCATATATACAGATCCACAGGCCATACATGACAGACCCAAACCAATGATGAAAAACTGAAAGCTTTTCCTCTAAGATCAGGTATGAGGCAGAAAAGTCCACATTTACCACTTCTACTCACTTGTTAGGCAAGAGGAAGATATAAAAGGAATCAAAATTGGGAATGAGAAAATGAAACTATTACTCTTTATAGATGATGGTGTAACAATACATTGAAAACCTAAAGACCCCACTAAAAAATTAGGAAACAATAAATTTAGTACATTTAAGTGGTAGATTACAAAATCAATTTATAAAAATCAGTTGTGTTTCTACACATAAACAGCAAATTAGAAAAGAATTTAAGAAGGCAATCCTATTTATAATCACATAAAATATAAATATCTAGGAGTAACCTTAACAAAGGCTGTGACGAACCTTACAATGAAAACTAAAGCGATCAATAAAAGAAACAGAAGACATAAAGAAATGTAAAGACATTCCCTGTTCATGGATTAGAAGAATTAGCGTTTTAAAGCAATATACAGATCCAGTGTAAACCCTATCAATGTTTCAATGGCATTTTTTAACAAAACAGAACAAATATTACTGAAATTTATATGGAACAACAAAATACCCTTAAATAGCCAAAGCAATTGTGATTAAAAAAACAATACCCCCCTACAAAACAGCAGCATCACAATTACAGACTTCAAAATATATGGAGTATTCAAAATAATAAGGAATTGGATAAAAATAGACACTAAGATGAATGGAATAGTACTGACAGACCAGAAATAAATCCACATAAGTGGATTCACTTATGTGGATTTATTAATCAATGACAAAGGAGTAAAGAGTATACTTCAACAAATGGTACCAGAAAACTGGACACCCACATGCAAAAGAATGAAAATAGAGTATCATCTCATACCATATACTAAGATTAATTCAAAATGGATTTAAGACTTGGTTTTAAGACCTGAAAGCACAAGATACATAAGAGAAAAAGGTATTGTAAACTAACATTATCTAAGGAAAAAAAAAAAAGACAATGATAGTTCAGAAGCAAAAATACAAACAATTTAAAAAGTAGCTAAAGGTGTAGTCCTGTTTCTTTCTAGAAAGAGGTAATATTGTAAGTTTCCTTCAGTAAACACAAATAAATCAATTCAGTTTAAAAAAAAAAGGAAAAGTGTTTAGCCTTTTGATGAGGGAGAAATAACAGAGATATGAGTCTGGGGAAGCAGGAGAGTGTAAAGATGAATTGCTTTTTAGAAAGGTGGGTGTGGTCCAAATAGAAAGCATTGGTCCCTCACCCTCAAAGAGGGGTACAGGAAAGTCAAACAGGACCACCACTTCTGCAGAAATGATATGGGGTGGGCATTCAGAAAGGGATGGAGAGGGAGGACTCTTATGCTGAAAACAAACATTAGCCAAAAGCATTGTGGAAAAGTTGCAGGTATTAGCAGAATTTCTAACCATCTACAATAGCATATATTTATTGGGGGATGTCCAAGCTTGGGCACAGTAACAAACTGAGCACATAGTAAATTACAGTGTATGTCTGTTATTAATAAAAGTAAAAGCAAATATATCATCCCTTTCTTACATCAAGAAAAATATACAGTTTATTTTTATTAACAGAAAAAACTCACTTGCTGTAGGTTTAATTTTGCTACCTTCTTCATTCACAGTGGAGACAGAAGCCAATGTTGCTTGTTGCCTATTATCTGCAGATCTTGGTTGAATAGAATCATGGATATCTACAGATTTCTGTGATATTGTATCCTAAAAAAATTAAAATTAATGATAAGTACAAAAATAAAACCAGGATGAAAAAAATTACATGATGTCTCTATGAACACGACAGTTTACATTGTAATTATAGACATGAGAAAAATATTTAAAATTACTGACATGGGGATAAGAGTTGATAGCATTGGAGCTTCCCTGGTGGCTCAGTGGTTAAGCGCTGAGCTGTGGAGCTGTTGGCAGCAGCGACGTGGGTTTGACACCTGGCCAGGGAGATTCCCACATGGTGCGGCAGACCTCTCCTGCCTTGCCCGCTGCTCCCCTCAGCAGTGTATTTCTGATCTGCCTGTTCTGCTCCCCGCTCTGTCTCTGGTGAACCCTCTTGCCTCCGCACGCCTCTGGCCTGTACCCCAGCTTGTATGCATAAATAAATCTTTTTTTTTTTTAAAAGAGTTGATAGCCTTTAAGAGAAAAGCTATCTTAATAATTCTCATTGGGCTTGGGCTTGATATCATGCAAGTGCAAGAGATAAAAATACTAAGTTTCATTGTGTGAAAAAAACCATGGATTGCAGGGAACGTAGGTAGGGGGCAGCACTGCTGATGACCTATGCATAAAACATACTCCTCACTCATACACCAAGATTTATAACTGGGAATGGGGCAGAGCAGGGGGAGGACATGTATGACAAGGAACCCCCAGAAGCTGATCAGTGGAATGCCTTGTTGTTAAGATAGAAACCACTGCAGGGATCTAGGGCTTGATCTCAATTATAATACTGAGTCATCAAGCAGAGGAGAAGTGCTTGGAGGGCAGACCCACATCCCATGATACTATAGATGACAGAGCACATTTTTCCAGTTCCACTCTTCCCTTTTCTTTTTATTTTCTTTCCCCCTACAGCTGATGCTGTATGATTATTCAATCAATAAAAAGGTCAGGATCTTGCTCATTGGGCAGCATCCTGCATTCTGTAGCCTGCTCCACAACTCCCATGTATCAGTGTGGTGTTGCCCAATGCAACACTATGGAATCTAAACATAACACGTAAGTGGGCAAAGAGGGGAGAGATTTCTTCAAGTCCAGGGAAGCTTTGTAGGGGTGAGTTTTAGGGTTTTGTCATCCAAGAACCAGGGACCAGAATAGAGAAAAGGTGACCAACTAAGAGTGTAAGGTTATGAAGTCCAACAGCTACGCTAGAATTCAGTTCTGGCATTATTAACAGTGTAACCCTGGAAAAGAAAACAAAAATTCCTAAGCTGAGGTTTTGATCTGAAAATGGAGACAAAACTTTTCTTGTAGGTTAAGTATTTGATAAAAAATGCAAAGCACTAGCACAGTGTCAGCACTATACATGGTAGCTGACACTGCCACCATTCTAGCTATATTTTATTATAGCTACATATAGCACGCTCAGAAGACAGAAGCTGGATTCAAGAGGATATGAAATAGTGATGAGTCCACAATATCTAAACTAGTTGCTTACATACACAGGAATAGTAATTGATCGGAAATGTTTCCAGACTAAATCATTAAAATCAGAGAAAATTCAGTTTGCCATTTCTAAGACAAAATTCCTAAATCTATCTTTATCCAAGTTATATAAGCTGACTGGAAGGTTGCTATGAAATGTTAATGTCATATTTGACATAACTTTTAATAAAACTTAATTATCAATGCTTAATCAACTCACTCAAAAAACTGTTGAGAAAATTGTAAATATAAATATCCTTTGCTCTCTTAAGATAGTGAGATTTATGAATTTAATCATATTCACATTTTCTGCTCTTATTGTCATCCTGATTCTGAAAACATTTTAGAAAAAGAGAAACAGAATTGTAACATAACAATTCTACTTAAATTTTAAAATACCAGTTTAAAATCTTGTATTTTCTGTTCTGTATAAAGTGGTAATAACATATAACAAACCCAGTAAAAAAATTTTAGAAAGCTCAAGTGTAAAAGTATTTTTCAGAAGTGAAGTGCTACAGAAATCTAAAGCTGTATTATTATTATTTTTTAAAGATTTATTTATTTATGCATACAAGCTGGGGTATAGGCCAGTGGTGTTTGTGTGGTGGGGTGTGTGTGTGAGAGGATTCACCAGAGAAAGAGTGGGGAGCAGAACAGGCAGATTAAAATACACTGCTGAGGGGAGCAGCAGGTTAGGCAGGAGAGGTCTGCTGCGCCATGTGGGAATCTCCCTGGTTGTGTATCCAACTCATGCTGCAGTGGCTCTGGATAGCTTCATAGTGCTGCTATTTAACCTGTTGCACCACCAGGGAGGCCCTAAAGCTGTATTATTATTACAATTATCTTATTCACCTTTGTATTTTTCATGAGTGTTTAACGCATATGAGGCTTTTACAAATAACTGCATGATCCAACAGAGTTCAATGATGGTCTAAGATAATTAAACAAAACCTGAAATCTACAATTGCATATAGCAACACAAATTTATAAATTCTCTAAGGGAATTTTGTTTAAAAATTAACTATAACATTTAAAAATTAACTACAAAAAAAGCCTTTTTAACCTGCATACTTCTATCATATACTATTTTAAGAGAAATCTGTCAGTGTCTTAATAAATGAAAGCACTGGTGTTAATATTATTCTGGTCTGTTCATTGGCTCTTTTGAACATTCTGATAACTTCAATAAGTTTCCAGAAAACTAAAGCACAAAAACTAGGTAATGGTATTATTATGCATTTAAAAATTCTCCTCTATATATATTAGAGGAATTGTTTAATGTTTGCTATACTGCTTTCTAATTTTTTTCTGATTAACCACTGTAAATAAAGGTGATTTTTGGAAATCTTTGACATTTCTTTGGAACAACTTGGCAACAGAATTAGCATGCCCAGAACTCCCCTTTTAAAAAAGGATTCTTTAGTGGAAAAGGAAGAGCCTTTATGAAAGCAATTTCTATGTCAGTGGGAGTTATCTAGATATTTCAAAAATCTGAACTAGACTAGTCTTAGTAAGACTTAATTAAAATAACTACATATAATATCAACTATACCCACATATGTAAATATATAGAAAACAAACAGAAGGATTATACACCACAGTATTAAATACTGAAGCTATGGTTGAAGGAGATAGCATAAAGTACTTATATTTTACTATACATTCTTCTGTACTGTTCAAAGTAATCTTTTTATAGTGACTGGGTACTTTTCTATGTGTAATTTTTAAAAAGCAGTCCTTTAGTGCACAGCAAAAAATAACTTAGCTGAGAATGGCAGTGAAGAAAATACCACAATTTATTGCCAAAATCTAAGTAGAATGGAGGAAAAAAGCAAGGAAGCAGGGGGAAATAAGAAGCAGAAGGCATCAAAAGTATTGGCAGCAACAACAATGGGCTGATAGTAAGAGACTAAAAGCAAATCTAGGGCAGTGGCAGCTCCTGAAGGAGTCTGGGAGGACACCAATGGCCAACCTTGATGGGCTCAGCTGGGCTCACCTCATGAAACCAAACATCAGGCACAGACACTGACTACTCAACTGTGGCACAGACTGTTATAACAACTTTATATGCACTGTCTGATCTAATTCTCATCACAAGACTCACTTTAACATAAGGTTAAGATCTGACACACACACACACAAACACACAGATTTGACTTTTCACAGCCTGTAAATATGGACAGCAGAGACTGGGATAATTGGTGAACAAGTCAAAGAATGCTAAGAGTTCAAAGAGGCAAAGAAAGTTTTCCCCTTACAGTCTTTAAGGGAATGTGGCTTTGCTGACTTCTGAATTTTGACCTTTCACCTCCAGAAATGTGAGAGAATCATTACCATTGCTTTAAGTCACTAAGTTTGTGGTAATTTGTTATGGCAAACTTAGGAAACAAATAGACTGGGTGAAGGGTGTATTAAAATTCTTTGTACTATTTTTATAACTTTTCTATAGGTCAAAATGTAAATTTAAATAAAATATCCAATAATATTTCCAGTCTGGCATGGAAATCTTGATATAATTTGGTACCTTTTAGAACTCTTGAAATCATTTTACTCTATGTCTCAGACAACCTATACTATGAGATAATTTAGAATCCTTCTTCACAGCAGTTACAGAGATAAACTTCAGCCATCTGGGAAATTTACCATCCTGAAAAATCTGAGAATTTTAGATAGTAAATTTAATCCCCCCCCACTTTTTTTAAAATCTGGGCTTACATAAAAGAATCTGGCCCATCAAGAATTACCACAAACAAATAATTCAAAATATACTTAATTAAAAACTTACCAATTGTTTTTCACTCACTGGAGATGGAGGTGGGGGAACAGTTTCTCCAGAAGTGGGGCGCCAAGTTAAGAGCCTTTAAAATACCAAAATCAGAGCAATCATTTGGAGCATATTCTTCTTTGATTACTACTAAGAGCAATTTGCTGAAAAAAATCTAGTTAAAATAAAAATATATACTTCCAAAAAGCAATTAACTAGCCATTAGTGTTAAGTAAAAAGGTACTATGGTCATCAGTTTTATAGTAAAAACCCAGTTTGAGAAATTTTAAAGCCTTTAAATGTACTTTTTTTAAGTATTAATATCTAAATATTTTCCAAAGTCAGAATGAAAAAAGTTTGAGACTTCAAAAAACTAATTGTACTCTCTAGATTCTATTTTTGTTAAAAGTATAAATGAACAAAATGAAATCTGAACCAACAGAGGAAACTAACTTGCTACCCCTGGATTAGGTGTTCAGGATTGAAATGTAATTAAGGCCCACATTCTTGCTTCTAAGAACCAAGAGCTCCTGGGGAATGTGGCAGATATGGTAAATACATTATTTCAATTCAATGTGGAAAGGAGTCTACACACACACACACACACACACACACACACACACACACACACACACTTTCTATTAATAATAACTGCAATAACTGCAAATAGGCCAAGAGAATTACTGTGTCTCTGTAGTGTAGTTCTACCTAAAGATTGCTTTTTTAGGGGTGTGTTCTTTTTGCTTGACTTTCCTACTGATTATGATATTCATAAAGGGATCTGCATGCAAATGTATTTAACACATGTCAAGAAAAAAATCAATGATGCTTAAAAATATGGACTGGTATTTTTCAAATGTAGTTTTGTGCCAGTGCACACACAGATGTCTACTTAATATGTTTTAAAGTAAGAATCTACCTATAGATTTAAAAACTGTGGTTTAAGGTAAAACTCTGTAGGTCAAATAGCTCCCATGGTTGCTTTGGGAAGTTCAAGTCTGTCTACAAATAACTCAGATGCTATGAAAGTCATTTAGTAGACTATGTCTTAGTTTCCCATTAATGAAACCGCCTTTTCAATTCAATTTAAAACATACCCCTTATACAAAAATCACTGTAAAATGATATTTACAAATACATTTTTCTGAGATTGTTAAATCTTTATTAATTGAAATATATGTTGAAATTACTTTTTTTTAAATTTAAGACCACATTATGGCTTTATCTTGATAAATAAAATCTTATAAAAGTGGAATTATGGATGATTAAAAGTTTTGATTTATAAAGAATTTAGTTCATGGTTATTATAGTTTATAGCAGTTTGATTTGCAATAAATACAAATTCAGAGAACACTGAGATATTTTAAAAGAAGTTTGTTATAAGCAATCACTGACAAACGTATTTTGTCTTCAAAATACAAATATATTCAATATAGAAGTATAAAGTTGCATAAAATCTTCTTACGCATGTGGGATTGTGGTTTTGAAGATATCCAGTGTGCAGTTACAAGTTTTATCCCAGATTTCGAGGGTAAATTTTTCACCATTCAGAATAACAACATTCTCTAAGCAGTTTGTACCAGATCGTGCTAACTGCTCATTGTCTAGAAAAGAAAAGAGCAATTCACTGATGTATCGTCAGAGTCACACTTAACACTTTGTGTCACTTATCTGGTATATGCCTACCTTGCTGTACACACCAATATAGTTGGGCAAATATATCATCCAAAAGTACATCACTGAGTACTTCTAAATACTGGGTGAATACATCACAGATCGCATAAAGTGCATGATTACAAGTCGTTGTCATCCATTCAGCTTTCTAGGGGAAAAAGTCATTACATGAAGATCAGACTATCATTAACTAGTAGAATTAATAAAGAAAATCTCTATATTTATAGCCTGTCTGTTTTCCTTTCAGAGCACTTAATTCCCTCTATAGTGCTAAATTCACCTCAACTTAATACCTACTATCTCCATTATCCTATAACCATCTCTCTATAGAATTTTTCTGCACTATTTGTTTAGATTATAAAAACTACCACTGGATTACCTTGCTATTAACATTATGACTTTTCAAAAAATAAGCATAAACAACAATAGCTGGCTTTGTTCCAGAATATAACAAGAGAAATAAAGGAAATGGTAAGAATCTATCCAAGAGGGGTTAGCATATGTTAAAGTAAAACTGACATTTTCATGACATATGGTTACTAGAAAACATTGTAAAAAGCAAAAAGGGTCATACAAAGTGTTATTTTTTAAATTTTACTCATATACATAAAGAGTAATTGCAGAAGCTCACATTTTAAACAACTATATATGGGACAAAAAGAGAAAGCTTTAAGTATTCTACCCACACTTCCTGAAATGCATCCTACAACTGGTTTATATTGAAAGATATTAAAAAGAAAATAAAACTTTTTACTATGTATTCTTCACTCAATTCAGAATAGGTCACTAAGAAATATAAAGAAAGCTAGTGATGCTTATAGTTATGGCAATATTAAAATGAGGAAAAAAACCTGAAAGTTCAACAGAAATACTTAAAAACAAATTCATGAGCTCAGCTCTCTCCCCAAATAGCATTCTTATTTATAAAGACATACTAATTTATTATAACACCTTAAAATTTTCTTGAATTATTTTTTTTTCTGTGCAATATGTTAATTTGAAATGCTAAAATGTAGTAGAGAAAAGTAATGAAAATAGTTTAACTTAACTATATGAAACAAGATTTTGTGTTCTCTTACCTCTGTCTGCTGTTCTGGCAATTTCATGTTGTCAAAGATTCTGAAAACAATTCTAAATAAATCCTGCCACCAGTGTTTTTCGTAAGTGTGACCATAAGTTTTCATTATTTCAAACATTACTGTTAAGCCCCTAAAATGATAAAAACATATTTAGGAAAACTATAATACAAAAAAAAAAAAAGCCAGATAATTTCCCACCTAAAAACAGTTTTTATAGTTCAAAAGCTACTGAAAAAAAATGTCTGAACTGGTTTTAAACTAACATAGTACTGAGTTTTAAGAAATTTAAGCTATGAGCCTTCCTGGTGGCACAGGGTTAAGCCTAGTGCTATCAAGCTATTGCCAGCCACTGCAATATGGGTTCAGTCCTGGCCGGGGAGCTAACCCACATGGCGCAGCAGACCTTTCCTATCGCGCCCTTTGCTCCCTTCAGCTCCCCTCAGCAGTTTATTTCAGCAGATCTGCCTGTTCTGCTCCCCACTCTGTCTCTGGTGAATTCTCTCACCCCCCACACCTCTGGCCTACATCCCAGTTCTTGTATGCATAAATAAATAAAATAAATCTTTAAAAAAAAAAGAAAGAAATTTAAGTTGTAAAAAAGGTTTCTTTAAGATACCTCATTTAGAAAATAGCTCCAAAGGCCTGGGTTGTAATTTTTTAAATTTATTTTACTTTCCTTTACTCCTAACATATCACTCCAGCAGTTTAAACAGTAAGTGGAATTACAGATTGAGAAAGACTATCATGTGAGTGAATATTAATTTTGCGGCACTATGGTCAAGGAAGAAAAAAGTGCATCAATAGCAGACTAAGAACAAATAAGACTTAGATTCTGGAAAATCTTTTTCAAAGAATTACAGGAAGTTTTAGCTAACACTATAAACCTTGTTCATATAATATTCTCAAAAAAAAAAAATAAAAGGATTTACAAAACTAACTACTAAGATGTAAGTTCCATATGGACAAGAGTATTTCTTGCTGTATCCCAGGCAAAGAGTAATGTTTTATTACCTAGAAGGCACAAAATAAGTATTTGTTGAATGAATAAAATGCTCAGTATCATTTTCACTATCTTTCAAGTAAGTGTTAAAACTGAAATTCAAGACTACCTTCCTGATTACCTTATTAGCTTTCTTGAAATTATAAAACCTTCATGTAACCGTTAAAAAGACTGATATTCTCTGTTACTTTCTTCTAGTAAAATATAAGTACCCTTCAATTTATTTCATTTTTTTAAGATTTATTTTATTTATGCATACAAGAGCTGGGGTGTAGGCCAGAGGTGGGGAGCGGGGAACTCACCAGAGACAGAGTGGGGAGCAGAACAGGCAGACTGACTGAAATACACTGCTGAGGGCAACAGGGGGCGAGACAGGAGAGGTCTGCTGCACCATGTGGGAAGCTCCCTGGCTGGGGATTAAACTTGTGCTGCAGTGGCTGCAGATAGCTTCATAGTGCCAAGACTTAACCCTTTGTGCCACCATGGAGGCCCCTACCCTTCAATTTAGGAAAGATCTGGTTTTTAATAATCTGACGGTAAGCCAGAACAAACTTTTCTTTTAAAGGTTTCAATAAGGACTGGGACATGATCTAGATTGTTTGCTGTTATGCTACCCTCAGACCTAGTACATGCCTGCCTGATACAGAGCAGGTTCTAAACAAATAAATGAATATGTAAAATGGTTGAGTTCATAATTTATTTGACCATGAGATACCTCATGGACAAAATTGTCAGAAGTAAAGAAACTATAGTAAAGAAACTCCTATGGAAGAAACACTCTCTTCCACAGGAGAACCCTGTCAAAGTTCCATGTTTTCCTCTACAACGGAACAAGGTCTCTTCTGCCTTCTTTTCCTGAGTTCAAAATTCACTGCCTCAGACTTCAAGTAACTGGATGCTAATTCCATGTCTGGGGATAAGAGATGTGGGAATCCTGTTTCTTTCAGGTCCCCAACACAAACACAGACCTATAAAGGTTTCCAAGCATTCTTACTATTGAAGTTTTTTTAAAAGCAATACTAAAATAGTTAAGAGAAAAAGAATATTTGGGATTCTAGGTTAATTATTTAACCCTAAAATCTGTAGAATTTTCAGAGAATCAAATGTGAAGGTAGTCTGTAATTACTGTGTTATAAAAATTACAGTGTTGTATTGTTAAATATAATCTAAATAAAAGACTATTTAAATCCTGAGCTAAGAAAATCAAAGTCATCACTGAGCAAAGGTTACTCAATCTGGATGGATTATGATGAGAATCAAGGTAATGTGTTCCCTGATAAGGACAGATTAAGGGCTAAGAAAGGAGGTAGTTTTGGTCAAACATGTCTATGAACAAACTAGGGCAGTGGTGGAATACTGAGTTTACATTACATGTTAGTTGCTCCACTGAGGTAGCTGGAAATTTGAAAGATGTATATAAAGATTATTAATCAGAGGCTATCTGAAATTTCATCATGTTCCTAAACAGGAATGTTGAAAAATAATCCTTAATGCCTAGTTGCTAAATAAAATGTACTATAATATTTTTATTATTACTAAATTCTGTAACAAATTCCAAGGTTGAGTCCTATTCTGAATTATTGATAGATCTTACAAAAATTTGTTACAACAAATAATACTATGAGAGGAAAAGTTTCTTCAGATATAAATCAAAATGTAACATTGGTTGGGGATGGAGAGAAAAGGAGAGATTCACTCTTCCATTATATTTCATTATTGATTTAATAGAGGTCTTCTGATTAAAAAAAATATTCAATAAAGTCAATTGTCCACATGACTAATGAGTCTCCCCTAAAAATAAGGGATCTTTTTTTTTAAAAAAAAAAGATTTTAACATAAAATTGGATCCATGATGCAATCTAGCACTTGTTGACAGATACTAGGACCCATAAACTGGCCATTTCAACTAGCAGTCAAAAATACAGTGTGAGGAAAATCATATGTACTCAGCACCTTTCCAGTTATGTAACAATTTCTTTGCAAATGGACTTGTCATATAGACCTTTTATTGAGGGTATGCTTTTGAAAAATCTTTTTGAACAGACCTATATTGTTCAATACTATGTTACTAGTCCTCAGAGAAATGGTTCTTAAAATTCACCAAGGGGGCCTCACTGGTGACGCAAAGGGCAAAGGGTTAAGCACAGCACTATGAAGCTACCCAGAGCCACTGAAGCACAAGTTCGATACCTGGCCCAGGAGATTCCCACATGGCGCAGCAGACCTCTCCTGCCTCACCCGCTTCTCCCTTCAGCAGTGTACTTCAGTCGATCTGCCTGTTCTGCTCCCCAGTCTGTCTCTGGTGATTCCTCCCACCATCCAACACCTCTGGCCTATACCCCAGCGTGTATGCATAAATAAATAAATCTTTAAAAAAAATTCACTAATAATGTGCATTTGGAAACAATCCTTCATTAATCAGGAAATAAAATTTTGCTATCTACAAATTTCTGACTGGTAAAAAAAAAGTATGAAAAGGTAACATATAAAGTATTAAATTAACATAAAACTAAAGCTCAAACAATAAAATTTTTAGGTAAAATAATAAATGTCCATTTTATTGTTGCTCTATTAAGTATATTTTAAAATCTGCCTATCTAATAATTGCTATATTTGGTAATACACCGCATTTATGGCCTTTAACTATCGAACTCGTATTCATATTAGAAAAGTTAATTCGATCAAAATTTAAACCTTTCAAAATATTTATAAATACTGATTGTTACCTGGTTCTTACATCTAATTTGCATCTATTGATGATACATGATAATTCAAACAGAATTGGGAACCATCCTCTCACCCACACCCTGTCTTCAGGTGCTACATTCATATCGTCGCTGGTGTATTCCTTGAAAGCCTTCAAAAAGAAAAGTACATTAAGCACATATTTTTTTTCTAAAATTTTTCTTTATAAATCAAAAGCAAGCAATTTGAAAAACAACAATGATTTCTAAAAAGATGGATATTACTGCCTATAAAGCGAACTCTACTTGAATCCAAAAGTTGGTTTAAGTTTCAACTCTGATGCTTTCTGTATTATTAGCTAGGTTAAATCAGGTTTCCTTTTTTTATCATTTAAATGGTTAGGGTACTATGCAGCCACTAACCTCAGTGGGAAAGTGTGAAAAGTATTAAACACCCATAAATCTTTGTCAGAATATAGAAAGAAATCTTACTAAATCTATAATGCGTCATCTATCTTTATAATAGTTACAAGGATAGATTCAGATAAAGTTACAAGGATAGATTCAGAAAGTTAAAGTTGGCAGCCAAGCTTGCCAATTCAGCCTTTTACTCCAGTGCTTAAGTATACACTCATCCAGACACAGTAACTTCAGTACTACAGAACATGACAGGCAAGAAAGAGTATAGGGTAGCAGCTAAAAACACATGCTAGCCCTGCAACCATGGACATAATTTTATGCCTCAGTTTTTCATTGTGTCTCAGTTTCTTTATCTGTATGGTGCTTTACACTACCTATTCCATACAGTAAGGACGATTAAATAATACAAGTGAAACTCTCAGAAAAATACCCTACATTCTCAATACATGTAAGCTCCCATTACTATTATAACTCAGAATCAAACTCACATAATTTCTGGGTTTACAGAAATACAAATGCTTCATACCCCTTGATTCCCAAATAAACTTAAATCTTAGACTGAAAATAAGTATTCAGTAAAATTTTGTTCATTGAATGACATTATACCTGAGGTCTATCAGACACATATTTTGCACAATGGCGAATAAGTCGAATTGCTTCCATACTTGTGTCTGGAAAAGCTGCATTGCATGCAAATTCAGACAAACATTTCACCGCATCCTGGAACGAATCAATGGTTGCTGGGAAGTGCTTCTCAAACACAAGAGCTAAAAGGGAAAAAAAAAAAATCAAAATAATTCTAAGTTTTCAATAATTTTTCACTGTACCCAAATTACATCAATCTCTATATATAATGTATACTTCATAAAGGTTAAGGGTTTTGATGTCCAATAGATAATGATTTAAGTCTGTGCCTACCATGTACTTGACCACCTTGAGCAGTGAGAACAGGGAAGCAGGTACGTTTTGTTTAAAACTAGCACCACATACAGTAACTGGTACACAGTTACTACTGAATCAATAGTTGCAGACTGAATATATAAATTACATTTAATCTGTCTGCATCTCAGTTTCTTAAGTTTAAAAAAAAAGTTGTAAAGCACTAAATAATATAAGTAGTACTTAGCATGACACCTAATTCAAACACACAGTAAATGACAGCTACAATGTTGTCATTATTCTTGATGTTGATGACACTGATGGATATCATTATCATCTACCAGACTGGTTTAACTTACATCCTTAGTATTTCATTCCACATTACAGTCAAAGGAGGTGGTGTGGAGTAATGGTCAAAAACACAGGCTTTGCCTTACTAAATCCCTGGCTTTGAATCCCAACTGCATTACTCACTAGTTATGTACTCTTAGACAAACTACTTAAACTCACTGTGTCTGAGAGTCCTAATCTATAAAAGCAAAATATAAAGATCCTTATCTCAGAGTTGTTGTGAAGACTGAAGAAAATACATAAAAAGAGCTTATAAAGTTTATCATACAGTATACATTCAGTAAATGTTAACTATAATAATACAATACTATCATTCATTTATCCTGAATCTACAGGTAAAACTTGGTAAACAAAGCCCACAATAGGCCCATAATCTTACACTTGAATTGTCTTCTGAAAATACTAAAGTTTGCTTAAACTTAAACTAGTTAAAAGGATACTCACTAACAATGTGCCCTGTTGTTTGGAATGCAAGTTCCACTATGCTTTCATCTTGATCAGATGCAGCTAGGTGAAATACAGAGAAAATGTTCTTCCATCCCGACCGAATATTAGCAGCTTGAGAATTAACCATCTGTGCTATACATCGTACAACCATATCTCGAATTGTCGGAGACCTAAAATATTAATATAATTGCTTGGACATGCATACAGATAAAACTCCCATTTTTTCCTTTCAGTGGAAAATGTGGTTTTTAAAAATATTTTACAAATCAACAAATATAATACCTATTCCGTTTCATTATATGTTCAAAAGGTCTTAAGAAATCCTTCTGGAATCTGAAATTAGCAAGCTCCCCTTTCTCTAGGAACTTCATTGACAATTGCCTTAAGGAGTCTACTGCAAAAATAGCTACATCTTCATTCGGATTACAGCCAACCTGTAATGGCAACAAAAATGAAGGGTGCTTAATATCAGCAGTGAAAATTTTAAATTTTTCATTTTTGCTTTAGAAATAGTATATAATTAAAGTACCGTATTCCCTGTAGGTTGGTGGTGGGAAACCTACGGGGAATATACAGTAATGTGAAAGACACAAATAAAAATAACAACAACAAAAAATATATATAAATAATAAAAAAATAAAGTACAGATAGATAAATTCTAAGATTCTCCAAAAATGTACTAAAACACTATTTCTCAACAAGAAGGTATATTTTAACTAAATTCTTAAAACCTAGAAGAGGATTCAAAGGCTTTTCTAAATGCAATGTAACGATGTAATAAAAAAACTAACAAGATCATAAGGAAATTTAAACTAAGAAAAATATTACAAATACAAGGAAATCATACAATTACTGAAATACCTTATTGAAATGATCTCCAATAACTTCCCAAATTCGAGACCACTGCAATCTTATTCTTCCCATGTTGTAGTATGATATTTCTACTATTTTTTGTAAACTAAACATTCTTGGATGTGTAGTGGAAAGTAATTCATCCATAGACACAGCACAGAGCCAACGGACAAAATCCACTAAAATATAAATAGATTTAAATTTTCATTAGCTTAACTTTTTAAAATCTTTTAGCCAAAAAAACAGTTTGAAAGTAGAATAAACAAATATACTTACCAATAGCATTTCCATCTAGCCTTGTAGACCCTGTAAATATTCTAAAGGAAAAAAACCGTAAGTCAAAATTTATCAAGTTTTACTTCTATTTCATCAATTCAAAAGCAAGTGAGCTGGCTACTTTCATCTGTTTTAAGGGAACAATCAATCGGATAGCCAAAATAATAATTTTTATCATACAGTTTAGTAACATGTATTGCTTGGATATTCCTCCCTTCCTTCTTTGAAGTCAATAGTATGTTAGAGTAAGAATATATTGCTGTGATTTTGTTAGATTTACAGACAATAGAGGGTATCTTATGAGACTCTAGGAAGGAGAAAAATTTGTAAAGCTGATACTTGGCACACTACAAAACAGATTTTTCAATTTTTCCCAATTACTAGCATTAAAGAAGTTCTTAAAATGAAAAATTCTACAAGTAATGTAAGTTGGATTAGAAAACTCACTTGTTAAAATACAAGTCATTTCACAAAATGTTACAGTCTCAATATTTTAATGAAGTAATGACTAAACCTTTTTTAGGGTTTCAAAAGTTTAGAGTTAAGCTATGCCATCCAGCCTTGCTGAGCCTTTTTTACTGAACTGGTATATTGTGTTTCAAAGTTTCATGAAAGATTTCAGCACAAACATATCAATCCTCCTTTTTAAGTTTCCAGTTTTACCCATGTTCTTAGTGCATAACCAAGAGTCTGATGTTACTTCCAGGATGAACCAGTATTTCTCAAATTAAAATAAACCCCATAGGATGTGCACAATAAAAAGGAAACCTTAAGGGAAGGGGCAGGTCAAATATTAAAGTCGGAAATAAAAATGATCAGTTACAGTACCAACTACCAACTATGATAAGGTGGGCAGTCATATAAGGGCTTATGCACATCAACTCAATTAATAATTACAAATATTCTGTGAAGTATGAACTATTTTTACTCCCAATTCTATAAATGTAGAAATTAAGGCACAAAAATATTAGTAACTTTTTCAGTCACCTAACTAGTAAGTTCCAAAATCAATATTCATATCAGGACAGGCAGACTCCACTGTCCATCCTCTCAACCACTTTGCTACACTGTCTCACATTAACCTAAACAAAACCTAATAAAATATATTCCATTAAAGATAAATCCCCCCAAGCAAAGAATGTGAAGGAAAAGATGAACAGCTGGGGCGACAGCAAACTAAAAAACTTCTTTATACCAAAAGAGACATTAACCAAAACAAAGAGACACCCTACTGAGTGGGAGAAAATATTTGCACACAATACTACTGATAAGGGACTGATCACAAAGATCTACAATAAGCTGATGTGACTCAGCAAAAACAAAGTAAACAATCCAGTCAAAAAATGGGCAGAAGAGCTAAAAAGACACTTCCCCAAAGAGGAAATGCAAATGGCTAACAGGTATATGGAAAAAATGTTCAATATCACTTGTAATCAGGGAAATGCAAATAAAAACTGCAATGAGCTATCATCTAACACCAGTGAGAATGACACATATTAAAAAAATAGGAAACAACAAATGTTGGTAAGGGTGTGGAGAAAAAGGAACTCTCTTAAACTGCCAGTGGGAATGCAAACAGGTCCAACCACTATGGAAAGCTGTGTGAAACTTGTGTGGTTCCTCAAATACTAAAAATGAAGCTTCCGTATGACCCACCAATTCCACTCCCAGGAATCTAGGAGTGATACCCCGTCTATTCTTTTCTTAACATTCATTTGAAAGGACCCCTATGTTTATTGCAGCACTATTTACAATAGGTAAGATATGGAAACAACCCAAATGCCCCAAAACAGATGAGTGGATCAAGAAGATTCAATATAATCAAAGTTACTGACCTGCCTAAAATGATATACAAATTTAGCACACTCTCCATCTATCTCCCAGCAATATTATTAAAAGAAACTGAACAAAAAATAGTGAAATTTATATGGAACCATGAAAGGCTTCAAATTGCAAAAGCAACCTTAAGAAAAAAAGGAGACAGAGCTATCATGTTATTTGACTTCAAACTTTACTATAAAGCAATAATACTAAAACAACATGGTATTGACAAAAAATTTGGTACATGAACAAAAATGAAAACCCAGTAATAAATCCTTCATCTAATCTATGTGAAAGCATACATTAAACCTATAAAGCAGTTACGACCGTAAAATGAGGAAGACAGTTTCTTTAATAAATAATGTTAGGGAAACTGGAAATTCACACATTGAAGTTAGATCACTCACTAACGCTATACATAAAAATAAACTCCAAACAGATTAAATTTTAGATATAAGATCTGAAATAAAATATATAAAAGGAAACACTGGCAATACATTTCATGATATCTATGATAGATATTTTTAGTGACTCATGACAAGACAGTTAAACACAAAAGTAAACAATTAAAATTACCTCAAGTTAAAAAGCTTCTGTACAGTGAAATAAAATGCTGTATGATTAAAAAAACATGCTACTGAATGGGAGAAAATATTTACATAATACTTAACTGATGAGGAATTAAGATCCACGAGGTATATATATATAAAAACCCATACAATTCACCAATTTGAAAAACTCAATAAATGGGCAGTAGATGTGAACTTTAAACAATTCAGCAGAGTATATCCAGAAGGCCAAAAAAAAAAAAAAAAAGAAACAATGCTCCTCACTCTAATAAGTGAGATGCAGATTAAAACTACAATGAGACACCATTTCATAATCATGAAAACAACACATATTAAAAGACCCCCAAGTGTTGGAGAGGATATAGAGAAAAATGAACCCTACTACACTGTTGGTGAGAATATGAACTGGTGCAATCATTATGAAAAGCAATCTGGATTTATCCTGACAAATTAAAAATGGAACTATTGTATGACCCAGCAATTCCCCTCTTGTTCACATATCAGAGAACAGGCAACCATCAACTCAAAAACCCTATGTTCCACAATGTTCACAGCAGTATTATTTATAGTAACTTGCACATGGACGCAGTTTAAATGTCCGTCAATGGTATAGCCACACTGTGGAGTACTAGATAGCCATAAGAAAGGACGCTATACAGCCATTTTTCAACAAAATGAAGGAAATCTGAGGAAATTACTACAATAAAATCAGAACAACAACAACAAAATACTGGACATTTACAGAGCAGACAATTCAATAAAATAATACACTTTCAAAAACCAGTGAACATTAATAAACATACCAAGGGCTCTAAGGATAAAAGGGACAGTAGTAGAGGAAAATTTTTGAAAACTGGCAACTTTTTGTGAATTATTAATTTTCTTCAATATAATAAAAAGAGTGGCTATAATTAGACAATTTTATCCTCTTAAAACTTTTAATGAAACTGTATTTTCCTATTGATTAAGAAATAGAAGCTTAAAAAAGTTAAGCAAAGAGAAACTACTTTTATTTTTCATGCTTAGTCCCTATACTTGTCCTAGCAGATTATTCAGAACAACAAGGTCAGGGATAGGAAAATGACTATTTTTGCTGGACAAGTACAGAACTTCACCAAATGATGCTGAACAATATTCTCATCACCATCTTGATTAACAGGGCTATCTCACTGAGTGAGGTTATGGATGGGAGTAAGAATAGTACATATGAAAATAAACTCAGACATTCAGAAAAAAGAAGAAAACTAATGAGAAAGTGAAATGTACCACTCAAGAACATAATCTTAAAATAAGTCAAAGACAGCATTTTAAAAAGCATTCACTATGAGCTAAAATTTAGATTTTGAGGTATTGTAAAAAATTGATTATTGGATTTATGATAGAAGTATCTGATGTTGATGAGTTTGAGACAACAAAGTGCTAATACAATTTGTGCTAAGATTCCCCTGAAATAGCATGAATTTTAAAACAGACATTTCTTTTGTTCAAATGGGTGACTTGTCTCCCTGTAACAAAGAGTGGAAAGTTGGATAAATTAGAATTGGGTATGATAAAATAACAGGTATTATGAAAACAAATAGTACATAAAATGTTTACTCTTGCCTGAGTAATTCTCTTTCTGACAGTGAAGATGATTTCTGAAAAGCAAGAAAATCATTTTGAAGAAAGGTACCCTGGTAGCAGAAGGGTTGACATCTCTTTGCTCTGAATTGTATATGCAAGCAAAAAGGCAGAAGTTAAGAGTGTACACTTGGAGATAAGCTCCCTGAGTATATGTCCTGGCACCTGTCCTCAAAATTATCTATCAATGAAGTGGTATAAAAATAATCAAGACAAACTTAGCATGGTTGTGGGGATGAGCAAGTTATTTAATAGCTCTATGTCTCAGTTTCCTCATTTGCAAATTGAGGACAATGCTAATATTCATCTCATGGGCTACTCTTAAAGGGTAAGATGAAGGAATATGAAATTGTACTTCAAAAGATGTCCAGCATGTGGTTATATAGTAGATATGACAAACAATCTTCAACTCCACAAGAAAAATCATTTCCTGCCCCTTAAGGAAAAAAAGGACAGTAAGTAGACATTAAGAGTTCTTTACAAGGAAGAAGTTCCAGGGATATTTCCAAGGTCAATAGTCAGTAAACACTCTTGTTCTACCTATAGTTAAGGCAAAATGGTTTATCTAAAGCCAAGTAAAATAACAGAGCCGCATGAGTCCCTAAGCACCAAGAATGATTATGGTTTATATTTTATTTTTCAGTTTTCATAAGTGGTTTTAAAAACTTTTTAACATCAGTGTTGTAAAATGTTAAGTTTCAGTTATTTGGACATTCACCTGGAAAAAGTTAATCTTCAAAAGAACAGTAGCTATGGTTCTAAATACAGGTAATTTTAAAAAATCTGAAATATACAGACAAATACACCATAGTATTAGTTTTCTTTTAACTAAACAAATTTAAAAAATGAAATATCTGATGATGTACATTAATATACACATGTCAACGTTCTTTTCAAAGAAACAATCAGAACTCATTTCATTGTACCCATTTTAATGCAATCCTATATCATGGGCTCAGAGACAAATTACACTCCATTTTCAAGTAGGAATAATAAGGGGAATGCTTTTTACAAAGAAAAATAAAAACACTGTTTTTTTTAAAATCAAGGTTATAGTTTCCTTAATGCCCACTAGTATCTACTGTAACTTAAATTTTCATTTATCACCTTTCTATATTCTATGACCTAAAAAGCAAAATTATAGGTAATTCATCATCTAAACAAAACAGTATAATCTTATGTTAAGGGAAATAAATTATTTTGGCAATTTTTGTTTTTACTACTGAGAAAATGATATCTAAATACTACAAAATTAAAATAGTATTAAGCTAAGAAGGGAACAAAATTTTTTCCTTACCTATCTACAGCAACAACAACACTCTGAGAACTGGTTTCTCCAATGGATTCCTGAATACTTGCTATCTGCTTCCAGTCCACATTTCCTCCAACTACCACACATAAAAGAGAGTAATTTCAGTTTGAAAACAATTCAGTGGAAGAATACACTTATAGTTTCTAAAACACATTTCTGAAATTAAATATTTTTCTAATCAAAGAAATAAAGTTTTAGGTGAATGATTCTTTTGGCATTCATGACATTTACCAAAGCCAAATGTGCTTAGTGACCTATACTAAATAATATACATACATACTAAAAAGACACAAACTGTGCTTGCAGAGATCACACAAATTAGAGGCACTGAGACTTTAGATAACAAAATTAATGACATTAAGCATAATTTCCCTTAGTATTTAAGAAATAGGGCCTCCCTGGTGGCACAACGGGTTAGCACAGCACTATGAAGCTATCCAGAGCCACTGCAGCACAAGTTTGATACCCGGCCAGGGAGATCCCCACATGGTGCAGCAGACTTCTCCTGCTTCGCCCACTGCTCCCCTAAGCAGTGTACCTCAGTCGATCTGCCTGTTCTGCTTCCCACTCTGTTTCTGGTGAATCCTCTCACACCCCACACCTCTGGCCTACACCCCAGCTTGCTTGCATAAATAAATCTTAAAAAAAAAAAGAAATAGGGCAGTAACCCCAGATCCAACAATAACTTCTTAGGAATATGAATTCCATATAATTAATCTCCCCTGTCATGCAAGGTCCAGTTCTGTGTTTACAAATGTTTATTGGAAATTCTACCTGTGTGTTCTAATCCTAACAGGCTCTTATTTAAAAGAATCGTTTTCCTTTTTCCCTAAAACTGGTTCCATCTGTTTGACAACAAAATAGTAATTTCCCCAGTTTTCAAACTCTCAACGTTACAATCATTTTTGCCCTTTCCTCTTTTCCATCACTCAATCTTTTCTAAAAACTGTTTTTCATATCATTATTTTTTATTACTACTCACTTCAGAGCCTAATAATTTCATACCCAGATTATTGAAATAGTTTCCTGACTGCTTTATCCCGTATTTTCCCCCTCTTTGATCTGTTCTTTTTTTCCCCTGCCAGATTAATTTTCCTAAATCATCCACTTCATTTTGTTTACTATTACTAAAAGGATAGGGGATAAACTTTCCAGCCTCATGTTAAGACAGTTCCCTTCAACATTCCAGTCAATGTATTTTGATTCAAATTATCCTTCACCTGTCTACTTACCAAGACCCAATTTGAGTTCTCAATGAAGGAGATTCCTCTTCATTGTTCTCACTTTTCAGTTCCTCTGAACTAATAAGCACTCACGTAAATAAGCATCACTCAATCAGAATTTCTTCTATGTAGTTTCATATATATTACTATGTAAATGTTGACTTTTTAACCACAAAATGTTGCCTATGTTTGGGAACTAAGTCATATCCTTTTTTTTGTATTTTCCTACCTTATTCAATATTATGTGTAAAGCAGATGCTGAACAAATTTAGAAAATAAGTACCCTTGTAAATGCAAACACAGGTGATGTAATTTAAACCAGCTGAACTCAAACTCTATTCCAGGAACTAAACAGTATGAAAAAGATGTGATCCCTGTTCTCATAGCTAATAATTATTTACTAGGTAAATAATATTTAGCACAGCTAATAATTTACATAATCACAACCAACTTCAATATAATGTAATGATTATATCATGAGTGAAATGAAGTAATTACATATGATACAGTTTTTATTAACTAGAAATAATTCTGATAGGGAAAAAGGAGACTGGGGACATCAGTTCATGAAAAGCCCTCATCTGAAGAAATGTTAATTCAAGGCCAATGTAGAAAGATGAAAGGAGGGAAAGGAGGCAAAGAAAAAGCATTTCAGTACAAAAAGCATATATAAACCACGGAAGTACGCAAGTGGACCTAATGTTTTAACACACTTGGGTGTGGCCATAATGGAAAATGGGCAAGGGACATAAAGGGAGAAACAGTAGTAGGAGCTGTAGCTTGAAAAGGCTCCAAATAGAACGTAAAGAAACTTGACTGTTATACTTTGTGGGCTACTTTTGAAAACATATAACCATTACATCTTTTAGAAGACTTGGTAATAACTGGAGAACATAATAAATTGGAAGGGATATTAGAGCCAGGGTGGATGAAAGACTGAAATAAATGACCGGCAATTGGGGGTGGTAGGGAAATAGCGTCATACAACACTTGAACCGTGTTACAATAATTAAATGAAAAAAAGCCTATGCAAAGAAACGAATTCTAATCACTATATAATTTCTTTTTTGTATCAACTCAAATGTCCTTTCTATGGAGCTTTTCTATATAAATAATTTCTATATAAATAATCTTTTCTATATAAATAATTTGTAATCATTAATAACATATTCAGAGAAGTCAAAGAATATATAAAATGTTGAGCAATCCAAAGAACCTATTTTACAGAACAAAGATGAGGTGTTGTGAATATTTGCTTAAGATTTATATGATCAGGGCCTCCCTGGTGGCGCAGCGGTTGAGCGCTGCGCTGTGGAGCTGTGGGCAGCTCGCGATGTGAGTTCGACGCCCAGCTGGGGAGATTCCCACATGGTGCGAGAGACCTCTCCTGCCCCGCGCTGCTCCCCTCAGCAGTGTATTTCTGATCTGCCTGTTCTGCTCCCCACTCTGTCTCTGGTGAACCCTCTCGCCACCCCACGCCTCTGGCCTGTACCCCAGCTTGTATGTATAAATAAATAAATCTTTAAAAATAAATTTATATGATCAACCTGCTGAATTTTTAAATTTTAATATGTATCTTAAAAGTATGTGCATGTAACTCAAATTCAGTAACCATATGCTATGTATTCTCAATAACTAATGTATTATGTTTCCAAAAAATGAAAGTACAGACTTATATCAGTCAGAAAGACAAATACATATACTCAATCCTGTTAATTTGGTTACATGGACTACTTAGTGCACGGATACTGTTAATGAAGATGGGTATTTAATTTAAAACCCATACACACAGAGACTAACTATTCTAGTTTTAATTCTAACTACAGCACTGTGCTCAAGAACATGGCTATTGTCTGAGTGAGCTAGAGGGCATCCATCCCTGGGTAGGGATAGACATCTACCACACTGGGCTGGCTGGTAACCAGAAATGTCAGAAGAGTAGGCTCTGGCCAGTAGCGACCAAATCAACAGACTGGCTTCTGATCAAATAGGAGTGAGTAAAGAATGGAGCAAGCCAAAAAGAGAAGTTAGATGACATAGGACTAAGTCTAAACAGATTGAAAGTGAGGTAGAAGAGTATGGCTGGTCACCTGAAGTGGCTTAGAAACATAAATTTTTTATTTCTGGAAGTAAAATGTGTGTATTTTTATGTAAGTCCTCTTTTCCTGAGCAAGAAGGAAGGTTATCTCATATCCTTGCAAACTAAGTAGCAAAGACTACTTAGCAAATCAAATTAATTTTACATCACATTCAAGTATAGTAGTAAACACTGTCACCAAGTATCAACATTTTCCTTTGATTACAATTTTTATTTTCTTTTTTGAGTTAATACTGGTTTATAACACTGTATATGGCTTAGGGGATTAGGTTCCCACCTCCTCATACGTATGATACCACACCACATCCACCAAAGCACTCATGGTGCTTTACCCTAGGCCACTGGGCCCCTCCCCACCACCTTTGTTCGTATCCCCAACTTCACTCCCCCTCTAGCAGGCTCAATTCTGCTGACTACAATTTCTTAAAGGTAAGAAATGCCACTGCTGTTTTATTTTCAGTGTAAACTACTTCTATTACTTGCCAAAAGTGAGCTGTGGCAATTTGTACCTGATAATATTTTTGCCTTCCTATACTCCCTAGACCTTTATTTAAAAAGAAAAGAAAGGTAACTGAATCAATCAATGCACATTCATTTCACTTGACTATAAACATATTTCATCTGTATCTCTTGCTATACCTCTTGGAGTAATTACAGCTCTAACTTCCCCAGTCAGACTTCCACATTATGTAAGTTGCCACGCAGGTGCCAGCAGTTATAAATTCTGTTACTGGATCACTAAACCTAATGATGATGATCATCACTAGGTCTAGTAGTACTGTACTTCCGAGACAACAGCATCTAAGATACAACTGAGGAACATGACAGCTGGCTGCCATGGTTGGTTTGCAAATGGTAACTATTAATAATTGTCCCCAGTCCAACTTGAAGGTACAAATGGTCTTGATCTTATTTTTTTTGCCACACATCATTTTACAAGCCTGAAATTCTTTCTGGAAGAATTTCCTAAAAGGTTTTATTGCAAGCAACATCAGAGAAATCATAAAAAGATTTTTTTAAAAAATGGGAAATGTCCAGAGATGTAATGTCATAGTACAGAGTCTTAAAAGGTAATTAATTCTAGATTTTAAGTATATTATTTCCTGTCTTCTGAAATCATGTCTATAGATTTTTTTGGATGGAAGTGGGATGGGGAGGGTAGACAGAAACTAGTTCAGAAACCATATCATACCAGCCACTGTACTAAATCCATTTATATATAATCTATTTAATCTCAAAAACTCATTGTAAAGAGATACTATCTGTAGTTTGCAAAAGAGGAAACTGAGGCTCAAGAGTTAAAAGTAACTTGCACACAGTAAGGAAGAAATACAAATTTCAAACTGAGAAGTACAGTATTTTAAACTTTGCCTCTTCCCTGGTGGAATCCTTATCATTTATGACTAAAAATGTATTTACTGTCTTTGATTTTTCTGTATTAATTTTTGTTAATATTTCCCATTTATCTACTGGGTTAAATATGGAAGTTCCTGGCCATACTGAGTCTATGGGGAATGCCACAGGAAAGTTTTCATACTGGCAGAAGGGTGTGGATAGGCCTGAGTGGTGCCTTAAATTCTAAATGCGAAAAATTTCTCCAGTTGACCAACTATTTACTGTCTTATACAAGTCTTCACACATTGAGGTTACCTGCTTAGTTTTAAAAGGAAGTAAGTCAGAGCTGCATACTCTGTCATCCCCAATTAGAAGATTAAAGATTATTTAATATTGCAAAAAAAATACTTAGTTCCCAAAAAGCAAGACAGTAATCTTGCTTTTTCCTCTTAAGGTTAGTCAAAGGGCATTTTATTATACTCCTCCAATCAAACTTCATTGCTATAATAAATTATTATATTAAGCAAATTAGAAACAATTTTTCACTTTTTATAAAAATGATTTTAAAAAATCCTCACCTAGCCCCAGACCTACAAATTCATCAGGAGCCTGATCCTTTGTTCCAGTAAGAGATCCTTCTCTGCCTCGTACTGTCCCAGAAATGTATCGAGGTTTCACTCCAGTTCCTATAAGTTGTGCAAGCTCCAACTGACTAATGCACTTCAGAATCTTAATTACAAAAAGGAAAAAAAAATTAGATTTCACGTTAGAGGTGTTTGTAAAACATATTTAACCAGACAGAATTTAAACACAAGCTACAAAATAAATCATTATAAAATGCTAAATGTATTGTGAATGTACTAAATGAATTTTGTTACCAAACCCGTAAGCATGTCAGTGATAACCTATTGAGCATTAATTCCTTTTGTAAACCAAAGCTTCAACTGCAAAGCTGAAAGTAAAGGAAGTACTTATACCTCATGCCATGAATTTCCTAAATAATTTCCATCTGTATGAGCCACTGTGATAAGTGTTTTTATTGTATCAATATTCTTCTGTTTCATTTCAGTAATACCAGAACTCACTGTAAGTAAGGTAAATCTTGCCAGTGCCTGGACATACGCATCTCTTTCCAGCTATAAAAAAAAGAGAGAGAAAAATATACTAACACAATTAAAACCTCAACAGAATGATCTCTAATTCCCTACTGATAAGCTGTTCACTTGTTTAATAAGTTTTTAACTGACAAGTGATGAATTACGTACAATACCTCAGTTCTTTTTTCAAATTTGATGATGGTGAATGAAACAGAAAAGGACAAGCTGGATATATCAAATCAAGATAAGATTTTAGTAGTTACAAATGAATTCATGTAGTAATAAAACATTCATTGAGCATTTATGTTTTCAAGTACTGTGTGGACTAGCATAGAGCTGATTTATAAATTCACTTGTTTTTTTCTCTACAGCTAAACTACACTTGTTGAGGCTATAACTTTTATAATGAAATGTGAAATGAAGTTTTAGAAAGTTAGCAAACCTTGTTTGCTAAAATTCATCATCAGGCAAAGCATTTAAATTACTAGAAAGGATTCTTCATGAAGATTATGTGCTAGACACTTGATACTCTTAAAAGTAACTTTTTAAGCTTAGGTAAAGTTATAAGGTGGAATATATAGATACAGAAAATGTTAAAAAATAGGATTCAATAAATACGAACATGCAACATATTTAAAGAAGATAAATTAACATATAGGAATTCGAAGTAACTTTGGGAAACCTTGTATTATATTTTAAAAAAATCTGAAAATCAAAATTATTATGAATTTTAGATATATCAATACAGAACTACCCCTCTTTTGGAACTTCTCAGAAACTTAGACAATGAAATGAGATTCATTTAAATTCTATCATAAACTTGAAATTAGTTTTTAATAGGTCAGACAAAAAAAAAAAGCAATTCAAACTACACTGATACGTAAGTAATTCATGTTTTGGAGACTGACTACAAAGACAAAATTCTTTATTACCTGAATGCTGAAAATGCATGCAATTCTGATTGCACATCTTATACCTTCCAGGCAAAGAGAGGCTACTTCAGTATCATCACAATCTTGTAGACCAACACTGAATGCAGCCAGAAAAGGTGTCCAAGCCAACTAGAAAAATTGAAAATTTTAAATTTATCAAGGGTACCAAGTGATAATTAAATTTTTGGATAACACCACAGTATATTTCTCAAAGCTTTCACATAATGAATGATTTTAGGAAGTTCTTAAAACAACAACAACGAGGTTCTTGACATAGTTATTTAGAAAGCTTTCTGAGACAAAGGAGGAAAACTATATGTGTACCGTATGTAACTGAGAAAGCAAAAATAAAAACTTCAGTAGTGACAATAGACCTATTTTAACCACAACAACTTTAAGTTATTCATGTCAGTAAAAAATGGAAAAAGTCTATATTCATAATGGTATTAGTTTCACCCCTGTCTTTAGAACTCATTTCTCTGTCAGCTATGTCTCTTGCAAAATTTCCATGAAAATCCTTTCAGTCGTTTTCCTATACTTTGAACAAATGACATAATTCTCCAATCCTGCTTCCTGGACATGAGTTAACTTTATTTATTTATTTTTTTACAGTCAAGTATTAAACACTGAGACATAACTAATCTCTCTGGTTCCTAGTAGGGCAATACTTTAAAAATACAGTTCAATAAATTACTCCTTCTTTCAGACTGAAACCCACAAACATATCACTATCAAAACTGAATAACTAGTGAAGTTGTAATATAAAACAAAAAAGCCATCTTTTGACCACTGACAATGTGTGGTGTCACAACAAATAAAAAATAGAATGACCATATAAACCAGCCAATTCCACTTCTGGGTATTTATCTAAGGAAAATGGAAACACTAATTAAAAAAGATATATGATCCCCCCATGTTCACGTAAAACAGCAAAGATATGGAAACAATGTAAGTGTCCACTAATGGATAAATGGATAAAGAATACATGGGGGGGGGTGTGGTTTTTATGTATATAACATACATATTATTCACTCATAAAAGTATAAAGTCTTGCTACTTGGAACAACTTGATGGAACTTGAGGGCACTGTACTAAGTGAAATAAATCAGACAGAAAAACAGACAGTGTGACCTCAGTTAAAAAAACACAACAAAACACAAGCTCACAGATGTGGTTGCCAGAGGCAGAGGGTAGGGTAGATAAATAGCAAAAGGAGTATAAAATGTATAAACTTCCAGCTATAAGTTATGGGGATGTAATATACAGCATGCAATTATAGATAATCATTTATTACATATTTGAAATTTCTCGAAAATAAATCTTGAGTTTTCATTATAATAAAAAAAATTGTAGCTATATATGGGGATGGCTGTGAACCAGGTTTATTGTGATCATTCTGCAATCTATACAAATATCAAATCATCGACGTTCACCTGAAAGTATTATAATATTCCGTGCCAATTACACATCAGTTAAAAATAATTAATTCATTATGAAGCAAAACTACATATCCATACAGCCGTATAGATGAAAACAGAGTAAGTATTTGTAGGTTACAATTTGGCAATATTTAAAAAGAGTCCCAATAATGGTTAGATCCTTTAATATTGTAAATTATATTCCAGTGTCATTTATTCCTTCATCTACTCAATGTTTGTTTATTGAGTACTTACTACTACAAGCCAGGAATTGTGCTAGATACTGGGAAAAGTGAACAGAACTGATGTATTCCCTTGCCTTGTGGAGCTTAAAGTCTAGTAAAAAGATAGACATTAAATTTTAAAGTAAACAAAAATTATTATAAACATAGTGAAGAAAATTTTAGAATGTTAAGGGAACTATCAATAATTTGGACTACAGGGGTGAGGGCAGACTTCTCTGAAAAGTTTAATGTAGAAACTACTCAGGCAAAGAAGGAAGGAGCATTGTAGACAAAGGATGCAGCTTATAAGAATGTTAAAGAGAGAATAACTAAGAACATTCTAGAAACTGAAAGAAAGCCAATATAACTGTGTACAGTAATGGGCAGAAGAAATCTAGCAATGATGTTGAAGAGGCAGGAGCCAGATCATATAAGGTCCTTTGCTCACTGAAAAGAGAGCAAAAGGCTCAGGTGACTTTGAAGTTTTTGGTAGCTCCAAAGAATGCATTTAAAGAAAACCAGGCCAAGGATTAGTGATCACTCTTCAAAATCCTCCTACTCTAAAGGTCACATATCGATTTTTTAAGCACATTTTTAAATTCAATAAAGAAAAAGGATGAAAACATCATTTGATATAAAAGGAAATCTATTCTGTAAAAATATATACTTTTTAGTTGTACAATAAAATTCAAATTTTTGAAAAGTTTCTATTGCGATAACATTGCCCTATAATATTATGTAAGTTTTAGGTGTGCATCAGTATAAATCAATATTTGTATATACTATAGTAAGTGAATTACCAAAAACCTAAAAATTCTATGCTTTACCATACTTTTATACCTTTTAACCCTCCCTTTCCTTTCTGGTGGTCTAAAAAAAAGGCTTTATTTATCTCCTTTTATTTTAGTTCCTTTCTTATCCTCTTTAACAAAAAATTTATATTTGCTACATCCTAAATAATACGACTTTTGCTTCCATGTCTATATAATTTTGCTGTTACTGTATTTCCTTAAAAACTTGTTGAAAAAAATTACATACAAATGAATACTGCAACCAAAAGTTATTAATGACTCCTACCTTAAACATGGGTCTCACATGTTCCAAATGTGTTGCACTTGTGAAAGGGGCCTGAACATGGCTCACAGCCTCCATGAGTGCCTTAGCTGTCTTGGCCATCTGTTCCATTTCTAAATTATACAGAAGTCTTCTTTGTTTTTCACTGGCTACATCTGAAACAACAGATACTATTAGGATTTAAAATAATACAAAGCATTTTTAAATACTGTTTTCATGTCTTAGAATAAAATAAGCACTATTACTTAATACTAACTAAAAATAATCAAGTCAGAAAAAAGGTCACATAATGCATGATTCCACCACATGAAATATCCAGAGTAGGTAAAATCCATACAAACAGAAAGCAGACTGGTGGATGCTAGGAGCTTAGGGGAATGGAGAGGGTAAGGAAGAAATGGGAGGCAAGAAATGGGTGAAGGACAAAGGGAGGGCATATGTAGTAAATATAATACAGGGCTTTATTTTCTCGGTACTTGCATAATGCTGAATATACTAAATGCCACTGCACTGTTCACTTTAAAATGGCTATTTTTATCTGAATTTCACCTCAAAAATGAGATATAAATATAAATAAAAATCCTCAACTAGAAGTCGGGGACAAATGAAAAATCAATGAAAAGAGAAGAGTTATTACCATTCTGTCACAATGAAAATATTAGGGAAACAATTCAGTTATGGGGTAGGAACGAGAAACTAACAGGCAATGGCATCCTTGTGTTAAACATGCCACAACAGGGTCTCCCTGGTGGCACAGCAGTTGAGCGCGGTGCTGTGGAGCTGTTGGCAGCAGCGATGCGAGTTCGACGCCCAGCCGGGGAGAATCCCACATGGTGTGGCAGACCTCTCCTGCCTTGCCCGCTGCTCCCCTTGGCAGTGTACTTCTGATCTGCCTGTTCTGCTCCCTACTCTGTCTCTGGTGAACCCTCTCACCACCCCACACCTCTGGCCTGTACCCCAGTTGTATGTATAAATAAATAAATCTTTAAAAAAAAACAAACATGCCACAACAAAAAATACAAATAGATCATCAAACTATATAATAATTATCATTAGCATAACAATTTATTCCAAAGGCAGTGAGAATCTCTTAAGAACCTATGTTTTTCCTCCTAAAGAATCAGGATTCAATTGATTTGTGTACTTACTTTGTTTACTTGATTTTGTGGGGATTGTTAGTTCTTTTGTTTCTTTCATTGATATCTTTTTTCCAGCTATCTCATTATAAATGGCTGATAGATACTCTTCAGGAAGATCTTTACTATCATTGATACCTCTGTTCATCTTTATGTATTGATCCTTTGTCATTTTATTTTTAACCTAGAAAAAGAAATGGCTGTAATTACTAACATTTAACATAAAAACACTCATTGCACACACTAATTTTTTTTTAAGATTTTTTTTTTTAAAGATTTATTTATTTATGCATACAAGCTGGGGTACAGGCCAGACGCATGGGGTGGCAAGAGGGTTCACCAGAGACAGAGTGGGGAGCGGAACAGGCAGATTGATGGAAATACACTGCTGAGGGGAGCAGCAGGCGAGGCAGGAGAGGTCTGACACGCCATGTGGGAAACTCCCCAGCCAGGCATCGAACTTGCGTTGCCACTGACGACAGCTCCACAGCGCAGCGATTAACCACTGCGCCACCAGGGAGGCCCAGGAATCCTTTTTCTAAATGTAAAAATATTACCATAAAAGTTTTTAAATGTAGGGCCTCCCTGATGGCGCAAGGGGTCTAAGCCTATGAAGCTATCTGCAGCAAGAGTTCGATCCCTGGCCAGGGAGATTCCCACATGGCACAGCAGACCTCTACTTTCTCTCCCGCTGCTCCCCTTAGCAGTGTACTTCAGTACATCTGCCTGTTCTGCTCCCCACTCTGTCTCTGGTGAATCCTCTCACCGCTTCCCCCCCCACCTTTGGCCTCCACCCCAGCTCTTGTATGCATAAATAAATGAATCTTTAAAAAATTAAAAAAGAAAGTCTAAATAGAATTACTGCAGAAACTGAATTTTAGGATGTACAATACCTCAAAATATTCATTGAATTCAAAATAACATATAATTTATACTGTTTATTATAAAACTGGTCTAGAAGAAAACATACCTGTGGACTGTGTAGATCTGTGGTCAGCATGATAATTGAGTAAGCCAAAACGTAAGCAGTATCTGCACTAGCAAAAAGGGTTTGTCTGGAAAAATAAATGTAACATGTTATAAACTTACTGTTTTAAAGTTTCATTTAAATTAGTTACTTCAAAACCCACAACACTTTTAATTTATTTCTCTCAAGATTAATGTCTCACTTTAAATTATACCTCTTATGGATGGAATTGCCTTAACCATTTCCAGATTATAGACACTACGTTCTCTGAAGGAAGGGATTATTAATCTCTTAGTGCACACTAGCATTGTGACTTTGAAATAGCTGGTAACCAATAAATACTTAATGTGAAGCCTGCTTACCCTTGGTTACATTCTAGGTATCTTGCAGCAAATTTTTCCATTAATCGATCAATTTTCTGAGCTTCCCCTGGAAGGCGGAATCCTTCCAGAAACATGCGAAGGGCTGAAACAAAGTCCTTTCCTGAAAAGTCATGTTGGTCCACATAGGCATACATGACTTCTTTGTTAAATTTATCATTATCTCCCAGGAACTCACCCACTTGAGTCTAAAGAATAAAAGATAGAAATTGGTATTCTAACGGAATGTTACATTTACCACATAGCCATTTAAAAAGCAGAAAACTTTATAAGATCCACAGGTTTCATCTAGAGGGTATAATTATTTCAAAACATGAAATTACAACTTAAATGTGTTTATAAAAGAATAAAAATCAAGATACTCTTTTGAATTTAACAAATTAAAGAGCAAATTTAAAAATAACTAGGTTATTCTTTCAAGTTTTATTTACATACTTAGGAGTGTATTTTAAATGGGTAACAATTTATCTTTAACTTAAAAAAGAAACTTTATAGACAAAGTTAGAATGAAATAAAAATAGTATTCTTACAGAGTCTAATCTTTCCTCTTGATGTAAAAATTGGGCAATATCTTCAGGTGTAGTGCCAAGCATTCCTTGTTCTTGGAGGTACTGTATTCCTCTCTTTGGTTTCTTATTAAATCTAGGTGGCATTAAAGTTAATAGGAACATTAGAAATAGAAAATCATCTGTATCCCCCCAAAAGATGTTAAACTACAGTAAATTTTCTGACACTATCCGGAAAATAGGAACTTATTAAACACAATTAATGTATGAATATACAAAAATTTACATTATGTGACATTTGTTTTTTTAATATATATTTTTATTGTTATTTATATCTTTTATATTTTGTATTCCCCTTGGGTAACCCACCACCAATTCACCAGTGATCCATCTCCGTGGTCCCTTGTGTCCTTTTCTACTCCATTTTGTGCCCTTATCCTCCCCTTCTCCCCCCGAGTGTCTCTCTCCTATTTGGTTTCCCTATAGTCCTGTTATAAGTGAAACCATTCGATAGTTTTCTCTTTTTTTCTGGCTTATTTTGCCTGTACAGAAGCTTTTTATTTTGATGTAATCTCATCTGTTTGTCTTGTCCTTCACTTTCTTCGCTTGGGGGATGTGTCTTTAAAGATTTTGCTGAGATGTATGTTGTGTAGAGTTTTGCCTATATTTTCTTCTATAAATTTTATGGTTTTAGGTCTTACGTCCAGGTCTTTTATCCATTTTGAGTTGGCTTTTGTGCAGGGTGTGAAATAGTAGTCTAGCTTCATTTTTTTGCATGTGGCTGTCCAGTTTTCCCAGCACGATTTATTGAATAGACTGTCCTTGTTCCACTGCATTTTCTTTGCTCCTTTGTCAAAGATTAGTCGTTCATATATATGCAACTTTAATTCTGGGTATTCTATTCGGTTCCATTGGTCTTTGTGTTTTTTTCCAGTACCATGCTGTTTTAATTATTAAGGTTTTGTAGTACAGTTTGAAATCAGGGAGTGAAACATTTGTTTTTGTCTTAGAAAAAAGTCTCAAGTGGAAGGCCATCTTTAACACTGATAAGGCTCATTTCACAGACTATTTAAAACAATGCCATATCGTAGATAAAATTGAATAAGGATATGAATACCAAACAACTCATACTTTTAATATAAATTAATCTCAATAAGGCATAATGTTCAATTTTGGATCATTGTATGTATATCCATTTTTTAATTGCTAATTTTCCTGCTTTTTAAGTATAGAACTTGAATTATGGTGACTGTTTTAATTGCAGTCTGGTAGCATTATTCCTGTTATCAAAAGATGTCTAAGTAAGATTTTCAGAATAAAATTCAACTGAGTACAAGACACACAAACCTTCCTCACCTCAGTATAGCTCTAGTTTATCTCTCATTCCTCCTATCTACTCACATTTACCCATCTCATTCCCAAACATTTTTTTTTTAAAGATTTATGCATACAAGAGGAGGGGTGTAGGCCAGTGGTGTGGGGGTGGTGAGAGGATTCACCAGAGACAGAGTGGGGAGCAGAACAGGCAGATCTATTGAAGTACACTGCTGAGGGGAGCAGTGGGAGAGATAGAAGTCTGCTGTGCCATGTGGGAATCTCCCTGGCCAGGGATCGAACTCATGCTGCAGTGGCTGTAGATAGCTTCATAGGCTGAGACTTAACCCCTTGCATCACCAGGGAGGCCCTCATTCCCAAACATAATGAATCTGCAGAATATTTTCTCTACATGTTTTAGCAATACTCCCTTCTATGCAGCCCTCTACCTCCTCCATTCACTGGGGAACTCTTCTTCCTGCTTAAAGAAACAATTGAAATTTAACCACTTTGTTTTCAAAATAATTTACTTTCTCTTGTAAGCACTTTCACCAAAGTGCTCATACCTGTCACTTGGGTATTTCTAAAGTTCTCAAATGGTCTCCCTATATTTTCTTTTGTTCACATTCTAATCCACCCTTTAGGATGCGAGGGAAGATATCTTCCCAAAAAAAAAAAAAAATACAGCTCCTTTGCCTAAAATTCTTCAATAACATGTCAATAATGCGGAAAACAGGGCCTCCCTGGTAGCACAATGGGTTAAGCGCAGCGCTGCGGAGCTGTCAGAGGCTGTGGCGGTATGAGTTCAATGCCTGGCCGGGGAGATACCCACATGGCGCAGCAGACCTTTCCTGCCTCGCCTGCAGCTCTCCTCAGCAGTGTATTTCGGTTGATCTGCCTGTTCTGCTCCTCGCTCTGTCTCTGGTGAACACTCTCACCCCAACACATCTCTGGCCTGCACCCCAGATTGTATGCAAAAATAAATAAATATTTAAAAAAAATAATGCGAAAAACAAGACAAACACTCCTTTATAAGGAGAATAAGACCATCAGTAACCTGGAACCAACTCAAAGCTCCTATCTTAACCTCCTGCTATTAGCTCTCCTCCTCCCCTACCACTATGTTGAACAGCTGTCCTCAAATGTTCTCATTTTCCTCTGTTCTGCAAATATACCACACACCATTCATTGCCTGAAATGTTCTTCCCTGTTCTAATGATTCTCCTAATTCAATTATCACCTCATACATAAATTAAAATCACTCTTTCACTAAAATAAATAGTCCATGCTCCCTAAGAGCTCTCACTCTAAGAGACACAGTTTTTAAAAATTATAAAAATGTCAAAAAAATTATTCACAAAGTTAAGAAAATACCATAGCAGAAGGAAATGTCTAATTCAGAGATGGTAGTGATATATTTCCTAGGGAAATAGGTCTCTATGGAACTAAGTTTTGAAAAAGGATTACATCTTTTATAAACAAAGAAGATGACATACTATTCATAAAAGCATAAAACAGCATATTATAATAAGTTTAAGCTCTGCATTGTTAAAATAATGAGGTGAAACAGGGAAGTGGCCTGTGATGAAACAGTCCAGCAGATCAAAACTATGAAGGGGATTACATGCTATTACATGAAACTTGGTTTTATCTAAGAGTAAGAGAGGGGAAAGAGAGAAGCAGACTTTTATTCAAGAAAGATCACTGTACCTCTGAATGAAAAAAGCACAGAGAATAAATAAGACCAAAGAAATAAAACCATAAAAATTATAGTAGTCAATTATTATATAGTAGTCAAAGAAGTGGTGACAGTTTGACTTGAGAGAACAGCTGAGGGAGATGAAGAGAATACAGAAATTTTAGGAAGATAATCAACAGAATTTAAGTGACTTTTAGTAACAAAGGGAAAATTTAAAGTAACTCGTAGATTCTTGCTTATAAACTTAGTAGCATACTGGGGTTACTAATCTAAGAAATACAGTAACAACAGGGATTTCAGTTTGTCTTTTGTTTTGGAAGGACTACTGGGAAGTTGATTAAAAAGACTGATATACTTGGTTATGGACATGATGAGTGTGAGAAGTTATATACTATCCATTGGAGAGATCTAACAGGCAATTACAGATGTGAGTCTGAATTTCAGTAGAGGTATTTGTGTTAAAAATAATACTTCAGAATTGTGAGACTTTAGCACATAGATAGTAGCTGAAGGTATGAAAAGAACATGATCATATAAATATCTCATTGCTCCAACATACTAGATTTCTAGTATGAAGCCTAGTAGAAGTTGGGTTTCTTAAGAAGCAAGAGCTATTTCATTCATCAAGTTTCCCCATGACCCTGCATATGTCTGGAATGGATGGGACACTTTGATAAATATTGGCTGAAAAATCAGAATGAATGAAGTATTGGTGGCTATTTCTTTAGGCAATTTTGCAAGATTATGTTAAAAAGGGGGCACTTGAACATTCACATATCTTGACTCAAGAAGAAATACTTTACAGTGGCAGTAGCAAACCAAGCAAACATCCAGTTTACAGTAACTAGATTCATGGAAAAAGGTCAACAAATGCATTTTTCCCTGAAACATATCTTTGAAAGAACAGATTGGCAGTCAGAGGAAGGAAAGTAGAATGGCACTAAATACAGACAGGTAATCAAGTCCAAGAGCAGGCTAATAAAAAGCTTAGTGAAAAAACTGATTTCAAAGGTCAGAGTTTGGTGGAATTATCAGGTTGGAAAGAGAGGTTCTCACCTTTATCAACATATAAAAATGTATCAGTAACAATTACAAGAGTAATATATTTGTACTCCAACTGGAGAAAATATAAAACTTATAAAGTTGCATACTTTAAATTTTTTGAGTCATCACTTGCTTAGGAAATATGAGGGATTTCATAACTACGCTAATGGCAAAACTGCACCAACAATGTTCATCAACAGCACATAAAATATGATGCAAAATTAATTTAAAGTATATTGCAAGGTTCTGTTTGGGCTAGGCTGCAATGAACAAGAGGAACTTAAAAAGGAGCCACTAGAAGTCTTGGATATAGGAGACCTATACCCCATTTTACTCACTGAAAGGTGTTTATAAGAAGGGAATAAAAAGAATCTGAAGATATAGAGAAACTCAGGGCAAGGGTGACACAGTACTAGTGGAGGAACAGTCAGTAACATTTCTCCTTAAAACAAGACACTCACAAATCTATCCCTTGTTCTATTATTTCTTTTTGTTGTTTCAGGACCTCAAATTGTTCTGGATTATCAGTGCCAGACATCTGTGTACTGTAGCTGCCTATTCCTGATGATGAAGTTGACTCCAGAGAATTTAAACTTCCATATCTGTTTATTGTCTCAGGGTGTTTGATTTCACTTGTCTCTTGCTCTGAAGGTTTTTCCTGACCTGTAAATAGAAGAGCTGATACAGTAAATTATCAAAAAAAAAAGTAAAAGTAAAAAAAAATTCTGAAAAAGGCAAGAGGTTTTCAATGTTATTTGATACGTAGTTAACATAAAATATTAGATGCCATTAACAGACAATACACTGTGATATAAAAACACAGCGATTCATATATGTACAATTTGCACCACTAGAAGTTCTTTTTGCAATTGCAGTGCTGAGTATGCAATCAATTTCTCATCTCAGTTTATGGCTCCTGAGGAATAGTTTTCCCTTAAAGTACTTTTGACTAAGTCATACTATATTAGCTCTGTAGCTATGAGATTTTCTCTAAAAGTAACCATCAAACACAGATAAACAATTCAATCCTCTTAAAACACACTGTTTTCTATGATGTTTCTTCTATAATTATTTTTTAACAAGTTGTTAAAATCAGGAAATTCATAACTTAAAGCCAGTTATTTACTCATAGAGACTGCTTCTTCAGCAGTTAAATGAATAAAAACATCATAAAACTGGTTTAATGTCATCTGCAACTATTTTCCATTTACTTAAAATGATGAATAACTCAAACTATCATCTTACCTAGAGTTGTTTGGGAGTTGGGATTCACATACTGATCTTTGCTCCATTCAACCATGCACTTCAAAATTGATACTAAGCATTCCAAACCTTTTTTCCTCAGGCTCAATTCCTAGAAAAGAATTCACAAAAAGAATAAAAACAAAATGCCCTTTTAAGAAAAACAACACTTCCTTAAAGTTTAAATTTGAAATGTGTTCATAAAGTTCTTACCTGCACATTACTCATACCAAGTTCTTGACTGCCACGTCCTTGAGCAATTTTTGATAGATCATTCACTAGCCTTTCAAAAATATTTGCTGCATTTAAGTCACAGTCGTAATTTACATAAATATCCACTACGCTCTGAGCATCTGCAACAATACATGATATTAACTCTAACAAAAGGCATCTAATATAAATTTATGTTTGGCATTTTAAATATCTCATAATAAAAGAGATAACAAAAAAGATAATTTCAAATACCTGCACAAATCCTTGTTAGAGTTTGAATAACCATCCATTTGTGGTCAAATGAGCTGGTAGAGGTTTCCAAAATATATAAGAAAATTTCTTTAAAGAACACCTGTGATAAGGGGAAAACTTATATTTAAAATATTGTTTTATAATTCATATATGTGATCATTTTTAAATATTCCCAAAATGTAGAGCAGAATTTAAGACCCTAGGCCCCTCTGGAGTTCAACTCCTCTAGAGTTCATTCCATCTCTGAAACATCAGCAATAAAATAACATGGGTGAAAGACTTCAACTAACTCTTGCGGTAAGAGCACTGCACTTTACATGTGACTGTGACTTAAGAGGGAATGACTGAAAAAATACACCAAAACCAACAAATCAACATTTAAGGAACATCTGTACTAGAAATTCAGAAAATTGTTAATAAGATGAATATTTTCACCTGATTTGGGTGAGATACACTTGTAATGTGCTTTTTTTTGTTGACATAAACTCAACACATTTCTATTACTTGCATAATCTTAGTATTTCCTATAGGAATGTAAGGTATAAGAAACCAAGTCTTTCTTACTAAGTATTGGGTCCACATTGCATGATACATAGTAGGCATTCAATGAATATTTATGCTCATATGACTACAATTCCTAAGCACTGCAAAAAGGCACCCCAGAATGGTGTAGCTAGCTCAGAAGGGTGCAATTAGAATTTTTGAGAGAAAACTCAGAGCGTTACACATCTCTTGGACACCTCACAAGACTGTTTCATTTTAATTATATCAAGCTACATTCCTTTCAAGGATATTGTTTTTGGTTTTAGTGGCCGCTGTTATAAAAACGTAACACACAATAATCACTAAAGGACAGGAAATGAAAGTAGCAATTGTCCAATGTGATTTCAAAGTATGAAAAGTTGCGCATCCAATAAGCACATATATTCCAGTAGTAAATAAGTGTGATTATTCAAGAATGAAAACTATTTTTTTCTATTTATATGTACTTTTTTTTTTAATGCATACAACATTAAAACAAACATATATTAAGTTGTTTAATAATTGGAACTGTTAGGTATATCTTTTGGAACAAGCGCACCATGAAAAGATTAGAAACTCTACTGGTGCCAGGAATCAAGAACATTTGGGACTCTCTGATTTATGAAATAAATAAAAGAACACAGATTTGGCTAAAGAGGGAAAATAACTTTAGATACTGCCTCTATGGGTCATCAAATTATAACTTATAAGCAAAAACTTATGTTTATAATTTAAGGTACTATACCTATCAACAAGGACTCTAAAAAAAGATTTTAGAAACTAAGCACTTTTAATGTAATACAGAATAGAACCAACATAAACATTCTGTCTTCACATACAGATAATCTCTTTAAAAGTTGTGTATAAACTATATTCTCTGAAATAGATTGCTTAATAACCATAGAAAAATAACATTATAGAAACAAAAGTGAATATTTTTACAAAAATAAACCTTCACATAACAATGACAATTTTATTCTACAAATTCAGATTTTCATATGTTATGTTTTCTCCAACTGGAACAGAGGTCATGTGCATTGAAATAAGTTTAACATTTTCAAAAGGATATCTACACTTAGCTTATCATCATAATCTCTCCATGAGGCAAAAAGGAGAGTGAAATAAACTTGACCTCTTTAGAAAAGAGAACATTATAACGCTTTAATAATGAGAATTTATCATTTATGTGCAGACAGGAAATTTCTGAGAAGTATTTTCTCTTATATTAATGCTTACAAAAATTCTGCATTAGAGATTTTGGAAGACTTTGTGTATCCAATTACTTTCATATATTTGGACACTGAGATTTCACTTAAATTTAAGTATCAAATTTATTTTCAACAACCTGCTAAATAATACTTAAATTTAAGTGAAATCTCAGTGTCCAAATATATGAAAGTAATTGGATACACAAAGTCTTCCAAAGTCTCTAATGTCAATTTAAGTGTTTTGGAATCAAATGAAAGAAGCAAAAATTTCAAGTTTTTTTTAAAGCTTCTTTTCCTTGTAGTTCCTGAAGGTAACAGGGGAGAAAAAATCTGAAAACACTTACCATTCCTAATTTAAATGACTTGCATTATTTTAAAAGATACTTGGCAAACTTCTAAAATGCGACAACATATATATACCAGAAATTGTTTCGTATCTAAAAATTTGGGGCTCAAATTTTAAAACTTTCCATTTAAAATACAATGGCCATATTCTGTCTCTCTCACATAATATTCAACATGCATTTTAATAGATATGGTAGAAAATTAATTATAAGGGATAATGTGATTATTTTAACTATCTCAAAACTCTGGGAAAATAATAACATGTTTTCTATGAGCTAGTGAGCTATTAGTCTTGGGTTATAACTAAATATAAATTAATTTAAAAGTTAAACTGTAACCTATATACCATTTCAAAAAATATGAAGGTGAAAATTTATTAACATAAAAAATGAATGTTTCTAACAAATGCTGCCAAACAAAGCAACATCTTAACAAATGACAAGCTTGAAAAAGCACTCATTAAATAAGTAAAATATGTTTTAAAATACTGAATTATTTGAAGGTGAAAAAAAGACCAGAAATTGGTACCCTATACAATATGAGTAAAATATGGCTACATATTGTAATCAAAACAAATCTCTAGTTTTGCTCAATCTTCAGAAATATTTTGCAAATGTTTCCAACTATCTTGGGGAGAAAACTCTAGGAATATAACACTATTAGATTTAAAAAATTACAAAGCACGAATTTTTATTTTCTATGTCATAAAATTTAACCCCTAAATATAATTCTCAATCACCTCACCTCTTTAAAGTGCCAAAAATGCCAAAGCTTAAAAGAGCTTAAACCAAGTAGACACAGTATATATTTGGAACTTTTAATGATAACCAGTTCACTATTACATGCCATAAAGATAATGGCAAAGGTATTGGGAGGACCAAATTAATTCAAGACAGCTAGAATAGTTCATTCAACTAATGCAAATTCTCTTGAAGGAAGGGGATGTGTCAGAATTTGATTTCACATTCTAAAAATTGATCTAATGCTTATACTTAATAGGCATATGTTAGTTTAATGGATGAATGAAAAAAAGGAATATGTGATAATACACAACTATAACTTCACATTCTGAAAAGTTTTCTAGTGTTAGAATTCTGACTTAAAAAGGAAACAAATGAAATATCTAACAATGCCTAAATGCAAAACATACCTCAATCTGCATCTTCAGATGTGTCTTGAAATTTGACAACAAAGTAAGAAATATGGAAAGAGAAAGTTCAAAAACTTCTGGAACAGATGACACTCCATTTTTTGAGAGTGCAACACACAGATACTGTTTAATAGCATTAATAAACATCTCATTTGTTCTGAAGACAGGTCCTGCATTCTGCAGAATAGACAGAAGTAACTGCAATGAAAGAATCTTCGATCGTAACTCATGAGACCTGAAATGTGAAAAAGAAAGCAGAGTATGTGGATAAATTTAAATTAACATCCTGATAATAATAGGTTTCCCCAAAGGCATTTTCTGGTAAATAACTTCAAAACCTTTTCCAATGGAAAAGAACACCTACTATACAAATCCAGAACATGAATAAGCCTAGTCATTAAAAATGGGTAGTTCCATTGCAATTTCTTATATCACATAATTTCACAAACGTTTTCCATGGGAAAGCAATAATTCACATATTTTGAACATGAACCCATATGTTAACACCTACCTCCTCTGAACAAGAAAAAAAATACAAAGATGTATGCCGTGCTCCTATCTTTGACAAGCATATTTTACTTTTTAGAAATAGTAAATTTCAGAAATGCTATATTTCATATATTCTGGTTTCAGTACATTTTCTTCTACTTATGCTACTCAAAAATTTTAAACACTAAAGAAAAGCTTTTGGTGCATTAACAAGTTATAGCACTACTTCAAGCTTGCTTTTTCAGTAACCTTTTAAGTTGTTTTCCTTTTCTGAAATATCAAAGAGTAGGGTTTAGGGCACTTATTTCTTAATAGCTTACTCCTCTATGCTAAGTATTTTTATAATAAAAAGCTCAAAAATTAATGGTCTAAATTCAGAATTTTTCTTAACATACCATACTTGTGATCAACATTTAGCATTTTAATTAACAGACTTCACAATTTTTCTTATGTTGAAATAGGCCTCTTAAGTACAACCAAGGAGATTGATCTCAGACAACTTCTCATACGCAGTATACACCTAAATGCTCCAGCACCTGATTCTTTTCTTTCTTTATCCCAAATGCTGTATTCAGTCACATTTACACAGCATATTAAGCTTAACTGCTCCTGATCACCACCTAAAAAATTTATGGTTATAGTTTCAAGCTAGTTCAAGAGCCTAATTAACAAGGAATATTCAATTTTATATAAATGAGTATCACAAAAGGTATTACTGTCTCTGAAAGAAAAGTGGAACTAGTAATATCATGGATCATTATGAGAATCATGTTTCCAAGATAGTTATTCCTATGAATTTAAAAATAAGTGCAACAAATACAGATTACAAAAAAAGACCAGTTAAATCAAGTTAGAAACAGCAAGAGGTCAGACCGAATACTTGCAGGAAAGTATGGAGTAGGCCATCAATCTCCTGTTTATGATGAAGTGTTTCAAGGCTGTACTCTATTCCTACTTCCTCTTCTAACCCACATTTATGTCTCTTTTTTGATCAATTTCAATAGTAATTAAAGCCTGCAGTTTACCATTCTCTATTCATATATGTGCTCAAAACAATTAATGGATTTATTCACCCACAACTTTATTATGTACCAGCTATTGGTACATAATAAAGGAACTGATGAAGAAATGATCAAACGATTGTCTTATGACACAATAAAGTGTATTTCTTAGAGGCTAGAAATTTCATGTCAGCACTTTTTCATGGGGTAGAGTTTTAAATTATGATTTAATTTCAAAAACATTTCCTGGATCATCGTCTTAGCAAGGCCACAAAATATGAAGGGAAGCAAGGACAAATATATACAAAAGCTCGCTAATTTTAGGAGACTATTACTCATGATAAAAAAACAAATTCATTTACGGAAAAAGAAAAGTTTCTAGGGATGGCAAATTTAATCTCACTCAGCATTTGATTCCTATATTTAATGAACCTGAAGATCTAAAACAAAAGTTCCTAATATCTGCTTTAAGCCCACTAAACATTAGGGGGAGTAACAAATTTCTATCATTCCTCATAAGAATACCTTTTGTAATATTCAAGATTTTATCTCTATAAAGCTATATTCTTCTTCTTTCAGGGCTACATGAACTTCTCTCCCACACCAAGTACTACTCAAAATTCCTCTGTCCTTTTGTGTTCCTTTTATACTTGGCATTTTAAGGAATTCCCTCATTTCTATTTCCAGCATCTTTCATATTATGTTTTTTACATTTGATTTGGAAAAACTAAGTATGTGAGGCTTTTAAGGTCATATTTAAAATCATGGCAAAAATTGCCTTTAAGCAGTAACACCAAAATCTTAAGTTATCTCTTCTTTAAACTAGGTCTTCATCAATTCAGAATGAGATGTTAAAATTTTGTCAGTTTTTGATTGAGAAAGTAATTTTCCCCCTCATAATGGCAATAAGAAATCGAAAATATTTTAAGTATATTTTTATAAAATATATAGGGTATAATCAAAGGTTGTATTGTAATCTAAACCTTGATCCTGTTTCTGTGGCATTTATATTTTCAACTACAGAAAAACTAATAAAATTGTATTTGTAAATCTCAGGTTTTGAGTCTAAAAGATTTTAGAATTTTAGGATTCTGAGTCTAAAAAGATGTTTCACACTGAATCATCTAATAGGTGAGGGAACCATAAAAATGTAACAAATGTGGTTTCCCAAAACTTTTAAGTTGTTACTGCAGCTCTCTCTAGTCTTCCTACTTAGCTGACTATTAGAAATTTAAATGCTATAAACAGTTTTTCAGTGAAGTAGAGTTGCTTACATTTCCCCATCAAAGTCCTTCAAGCCTTCTCTAAGGTTTTTTTCTCATGAAAGTTCTACAATTACCAAGCTATACTGCTTCATTTTGCAACATCAAAGAGGTAGTCATCTCTTATTAATTGCCAAATTCAATCTAAAGCAGGAATTAGTTGCACTTGAATTATATGAAATGAAAGGTAACCGATAATTTAAGAATTATAAAAATAGCATTTTCGTAAGGTTTAAACTAATATATTTGATGGGAATCTGACAGGGACTCCTATCTCAAAGTACTTATTGATCCCCGCGGAGAAAGATACGATCTTAGGGCATTTTTCAGATTTTATGAATGTGTATTTTCTTTCTTTTTTTTTTTTTTTAAATATCCAAAAGGAAAGTAAAGGACACTTACACAGACACAAGCCAGCAGAAAGAGCTGCCAACGTATATTATCTTTCATTACGACTTTCAAGATTATATAGGTTTTGTCACTTTTGGCCTGGTAGCTTTCAGAAGCCTAGCATGAGGTTGGAAAGCAGGATTACACTAGCAACAAAGTTACGTACAATACTGAAATAAGATTTTACTCATTCAATATTTATCAAGCACCTAGTATGTGATCATTATGCTTTTGTAAATTGTGTAAAGTATCTACTCCAGCAGTTTTGAAGCTCAATGTTTTTCTATGCCTTTTATAAAGTAAAATAACCTTAGAATACATTTGTGAGTCCTATAAGAACAAAAGAAAATCCAAAGATTATTTTATAGTTTTAAGCTTAGAAGATTATATTTGTCAGACAGAACAGTTAATGACTTACTTTGGATCTGGTGGTCCATCTGATAGTGGTTTCATTGACAGTTTACACAATGACCTGAATACTAGAAAGGCATCCTTTTGTAAAATGTGGGAAAACTTAGCACCAGGTGAAGGTCCTGAAGAATTTCCAGATTCCTGAACAAGTTAACATATCATGTAAGTAAAGACATTTACCTGGGTAAAATCATTTCAGTCTTCTATATATTTTATTCAATTCATTAACATGTGGGGTACCCTCAACCAATTGGAAGGGGAAGCGAATGAGGAATTGGTCACATGGTTTTTCCTTAATTTGACATGCAACCCCCATCACCAAAAATAATGCATTCCTTTAAAATAATCCCCCATTGCCACCGATTAAAGTCTTAAAATTTATCCAGTATATACTATTACTAACAAAAACTAGATTATATTAGGCCTGACCTCATCCAATGGACTAAATTATGCTTTGTACTATTTGCCAATTGATAGTTCATGTTTTTGTCCCGTTTTATTTTTATCTATTCTACATGAATAGAGAGTGGAGAGTGTAATGGCAATGTTTTATAGTTATTAGCTAATAAAGGGCAAGAACAACATGAAGGGGCCTCCCTGATGGAGCAAGGGGTTAAGTCTCAGCATTATCAAGCTATCTGCAGCAGCATGAGTTCTATCCTGGCCAAGAAGCTGACCTACATGGTGCAGCAAACCTCTCCTGTCTCACCCACTGCTCCTTTCAGCAGTGTTTTTCAGTCAATCCACTTGTTCTGCTCTCCACTCTGTCTCTGAATCCTCACACCCCCTGCACCTCTGCCTACACCCCAGCACTTACATGCATAAATAAAAATAATTTTTTAAAAAAGGACATGAAAATTTACCCCTATTTTAGGGGCACTGATGTAGGGTAGGAATTCTTTATCTAAAAATGATAAAAACACAAAATACTCTACCATAGTACTGATTTCATTACAGCCCTGGACAAAGATGAATTTTCCTAGAATTCTGAAAGTTTTTCCCCATGATATGAGAATTATCATATGAATATGTGACAAAAAATGTTCTTTTTAAATATTATTTCAGTGGAAGAGGTGTAGAGATGTGACTAGATAAGAGACACACCTTAAGGTGGTAATTTTGCTATCAATATATTAAGAGATTATTCAGTTTTGATTGATAACAATGTGGGAAAAAAACCCAAGATTTTACTTTCCCAAATTTAAATAAGACAGTATCAACTGAAAATATTCACCAAAAGGGGTTTAAGATTAACAGGATTTTCTCCTCTATCCTCCCCATTTTTATACCTGAGTATCATTGGAAGAAACAGATAATCTGTCATCAGGTAAGGATGGTGTATATGCAACAGAAATTGGTGTTCCTGGAATTCCATTTGCTTGAATATTTTCACTGTCACTACCATCCTCTATAGTTCCAATGTTGCCTTCTGCACTTGCATTTATGGTAGTCCTTTCTCCCATATCTAAAATAGAGAGAATTAAAAATATGTAAATATATCTGGAATTAACTGATGAGTGTTTAAAAAGCATAGAGTATTTAAAATGAAATAGTGAAAGAAAAAGCAATGTGAGATAATATGTACTGGCACCATTTACAGGTTAGCACACTTACTAGTAAGTATGCATTTGGAATATACACAAATATGATCCTTAAGTAGCTCTAGAAATGAAACACACTTGATGAAAGGCTAACAGGGATATGCCAAAAGAGAAGCTTATACTTGGTCTATGTTAGTATTTACTAAACTGGGTTGCAACAAATATTAATGCCTTGAGATTTTCAGAGGTAGTCCTCCCTAACACCCCAAAATAATCCCATTATCAAATATATTAAGGAAATGCTGAAGAAAAAATTTTTGCCCTCTGACCAGATTTTTATTAAAAATAAACTGTTCAAAACAATATGCACTTTAAAGAACAAACTTTTTTTTTTTAATGCAGCAGGCTTCTTTTCCTTTGTTTTTATTTTCTGCAGACTGCTTTTCTGCTGCTGGTTTCTTGGGATTTGTAGCTTTTTTCCCCCATCAAAAGCTTCTTTGGTTTCTCCATATGAAGAGATTTCTTTCCTTTCTTCCTTTCCACAGGCTTCTTGCCAAGAACCCTCTTCTCATCTAGTTTGACTTTTAGCAATGCAGCTGCTCATCCATTCAGTTTGTGATTCTTGGTCTGGCAAATGGTGTTTCTACACATGGTCTTTCTTTGCATATGGGTTTACCTTCAACATGATTCTCAAGTTCTTCAGCAGATTCTTCTTCAGGATTCTGCACTACATCTAGTTTGATGTTCAGAAGGCTCTCTGGATCTGAGCGTTTCAAAATCTTCCTTATGACTGTCATGAGCATCTTGAGCATGAATAGATTACAGTTAATCTCGAGAAAGGCAGCTTTATGCCAAGTGCCATACAGGTCATTAAACTTGCAAAAAGTACTTTCAGTACAAATGTAGAAACAACCCACATGCTCACCAAGAGCAAGTTTCAGAATGTTCAATTTGCTTACATTAAGCAAAGTAATTCCAGGGATGTTTCTGAAGACCCTGATGATACCACTGTCCTCATTATAGATGACATAGGGTCTCCTCTGTTTCAGGTATGACAATGTTTTCTCATTTTGTCCTTGTCAGCTCTAATTGGCTAAGCAGTATCATTTTTTATATATATCTATATCATTCTAGGCCTTAAGTTTCTTAAGAAGCAAACAGTCAAATAAAAAAAAATTAAAAAAAAAAAAAAAAGAAGCAAACAGTCTCCCTGGTCTTGTAATTTTCAATTTTGCCTTCAATCAACAAAGGATCTTCCTCAATATGATGACCTTTAGACAAGACCAGTACTGGTGCTACTGAGGTAGCCAGGACAGAACAAACAGTATATCATGTTCATTCTGTGGTGCTATTGGTGCCAGGTTTTGGTTGGTGCAAACATGTGACACCCATCACTACTACTTCCAAAAGTACCCTCACCACAATGGTGAGTTCCTGCATCTTGAACTCTGGGAACTTGATCCACAGCTTTCCTGGTTACCCAAAACTCAGCGGTGGTTTGATGAGCTGCTAATTCACTGATAGCACAGCACTGCTTTTTTTTGCACAAGTTTGTATAAACATAGTTCACAATATCTAGCTAAATGGGAACCTTAACACAGCAGGCAAAGTGAAATTTTTGCCAGATGATTCCTTATTTTCAGATAAGCATGAGACATAGAAAGAGGGGGTGGGTAGGACAATGTCATAATCATGCTCCTCTCAACCCAGTAACTACCAAAGGAGAATGAAATCAGATTTCCTTTTTACAAAATTTAATTTGTTAATATGCACTACGTTCTCCAAAGGTAATACATGCTATGTAATGGTTCCCTCCCCTTTTTAGAATACTTATAGTCTTTGGAACATAGCTATGGAAATAATGGCCCTTAAAATGTTTCATTATGTCACTATGAGCAATTAACACAGATTAATATAAACAGAAACAAATGAATTCTGGTAGAATAAACGTAAGTAAATAGTACCAAGTTTCAGAACTACTAGTATTGTATAGTGTATGTTACCTTAAAATAAGGAAGGAACATATACAAGTCTATGGCCATAATTCAGTAGCTATCTGGTAAATAAAAGGCTACTTTCATTAAATTAAAAGAAATAAGCTAGCAAGAGAGAAACACACTATTATAAGGAACACAGATTTTGGGATTTGAAAGACCTGTGTTTCAATCATGTCCCCACCATTTAACTGAGTAAGCCATTTCATCTTTTTTTGTCTCAATGTCTTCATCATCAACAAAGATAATGATGTCTATGAGGGAAGACCAAAACACACACATACACGCATACACATAATATGCAATAACACAATTGTTTCTCAGTAAGTGGCAGCCATTACTAATTTTGTTGATAAATGATGACATATGTTTAATTTTTGATTGATTTAAGCAATGAAAGGAGTAGCAGCTTCTGGTATTCCTACTCAGAAGCAGCTTTCTGCTCTCCCAATTAAAAACCCTGGATAGATTAAATTGGATAAACCCAAAGTATGTAATACAATAATACAATGAACAGGTGGTTACATGAAAAGAATGTTCACTGATGAAATATGTTTGGAAAATTACACAAAACTACTGTTTCTCAGCAGACCTTTTAGTGGTTCTTTAATATATTAATACTTAAAATACTACTATAGCTTTTATTATACATTGTCTATAAAATCTTTATCTTCCCTCTCATTTTAAGGGGAAATGTTCCATTGCATTTTTTAAGGTGAAAAACTGATTCAAATCCATCTCTTTTTTTGGCCTTCAATAGTATATTTTTCCTCCGAGCATTTTCTAGCAACGCTTTTCAAATGCATGCAATTGACTGGATGTTCTCCATTACTCAAAAGACATACGAAATCCTTCTACTCAACTCCCCCAAACAAACAAAAAACAAAAGCAAAAAAAAAAAAAACAAGAACTTCCTTCAGCTACTATCCATTTTTCATCAAATTTTCTGAAAGAGCAATTAATATTCATTGAAATTAGTTTTTCCTCTTCCCTTCTAAGGAAATTTTGCAAAGAAACTATAAACATCTGGGGCCTCTCTGGTGGTGCAAGGGTTAAAGTCTTAGCAGCAGTGTGCAGGAGTTGGGTCTGCCAGCAGGGAGATTCCCACATGGTGCAGCAGACCTCTCCTGCCTCGCCCACTGCTCCCCTCAGCACTGTATTTCAGTTGATCTGCCTGTTCTGCTCCCTGCTCTGTCTCTGGTGAATCCTCTCACCACCCCACACCTCTGGCCTACACCCCAGCTTGTATGCATAAATAAATAAATCTTTAAAAAAAAATAAAGAAATTTTGTATCCCCCATAATGCCAAACCATTGTAGCTATTGCTATTTCATAAGTATTTGTTGAATGAAAGTGACAACAAATTGAGAAAGCAGTCAGGTGAATGCCTGTTTCTAGTGCTATACGAGGGAACAAAACAGTCTTAGAAATAATAAGTGAGACTCAGGTATAGCAGAAAAATAACTATGCTCATTCAAGAGCCACAATGTATACTGAATCATGTACAGAAGTGTATATGGCAAGATACCAGGAATTAAATAAGATTCATGGGTTGGTCTCAAATCTGAATCTAATCCTAGATATTCTGTTTATAAAATATGACATGCCTAAGAAAAAATTTTTATAATACAACCCATTTTAAGACCGGAAATGACCCTGTCTCAACCATAACTTGGTCTATGATAATAAAAGTTTAAGAAATTGAGGGTTTTTTTTCCCAACAAGGACATAAGTACTCAAAACCAAATCAATTTAAACAATTTTTAGTTCATAAAATTCATACATAGAAGAGGATGAAAAATAAACCCATGCCCATCTCCCACCAAACACACAAAAAAGAAAGAGCATCAATCTTTTTCTAACTGTAGGCCAGGAATAGAGGGTTTTAATAAGAGACTATTAATTGAAACTGAAGAAAGGAGTGCTTTTCTATAATAAAAGATATTTAAATAACTTTTCTCTACATATATATATACACAAACTCTTATTTGAGAAGAGTTCATATTTTTGTCTTGTTCCATATATTATAAAAAGTCTCCATACTCAGATGAAATATCTTTAAGACAAAATAAACGAATTTCAGGTGATATATATTACCTCCAACAACGATGTTCACCATTTCTTGTACAATACTCTGCACAATGTCCTGCGGCTTTTCCTCACAGTCATGGTTTTCTCCGTCATATAACATATCATTTTTAGATAATGCTTCAAAAAAGAAAAAATTTTAAAAACCATTAATTTAATTTAGGGGAAATTTTTCCCAATAAAATCTACATTCCCAATGGAAATCTAATTGAGTAACTAAAAAAAAAAATTCATTCCCCAATGTAACAATCAAAAACAGATGTAGCTGCCAACCAGAACTTCTGAAGAGAAAAAGAGAATCTGACAAAATCTGACGTTCCAGTTACTTTATATAGATGATTGCAGAGAAACAGGACCTCCATTATACTTTTTTCAAATTCTGACTGCATCTCAGGAAGGCTCAAATAGCAGTTTAGGTTGCCTTGGGACCTGGGACCCTGTCCTGGGAACCACTACTCTACACCAAATTGCACTAGATTGCATACTAGCTGATATGCTGTTATCTACACCCAAGGTGCAATTCATTCTATTATAAATGACCACTACTTAGAATTCTGGCTCTTAACCTATTGTTTGCTGCATTCTACAAAAATACTGAATAACACAAGGTAAAATCAGATAAGTATGTCAAATCAGTAACGATATTTTTTTTAATTCCAAATACAAGAGCATTTACATTCTTTGGTGTCAAAAGATGTAAATGTCTTAAGAGATAATTTTTCGTCATTCTTAAGCTTTGTATTTCTCTAGTCTATTGGTTAAAATTACCTACTGTTTAAAATTCAGAATTTCAACATACTAAATATACATTTAATTATCTAAATGTACACAAAATGACTAGTGAAACAATAGTCAATTTTTGTATGTGTTATCTGGCAAAAATAAATTAAAATAACACTGAATAATATTTATTACACAAGGGAAATGATTAGAGAACTATTAGGCAGTCACGTAGCTAATGACAGATGAAATTTAAAGCAGATATTCTAATTCTAGAACATGCACTCTTAACCAATGGCTGTTAGGCAGAATTTTCATTTGTATGGGAGAAAACATCTTTAAAGTCAAGAAAAACATCTTTAAAGAAAGAAAAACATCTTTAAAGTCAAACTAATCATGACTACGTCACAGGGAATTATGTCTTACTTATAATTCCGTATCCTTTAAAGTAGCTACCACATACATACTACATGCTTAAAATATCTGGGTCTCAATCAGGTTGTTCCATCTGTTGGAAAATTTCCTAACTAGCCAATTCCTATAGCTATCAAGAGTCTGCTAAAATGTCACACTTTCTCTACAAAAATATTTGCTAATTCTCCTCAGCAGAATTACCTTGTGCATACCACTTTCAGGATACTTATCATATGATACCTTTTATATTCCTCATTTATACACATTTGACCTTTCAGGTAGATAATGAGCACCCTAAAAGAAATAGCTGTATCTCCATCAGGTTTTTAATCCCAAGTTCTAGCACAGTGCCTAAGACAAAGTATGCTAAACAAATGCTTGCTGAACGCATGAAAAAATGAAGGAATGAAATCGAAGTCTTATTAGAGATCAGCCCACAGTGAAAGCAGAGGAAATTTTGGCAGAAAAATGTAATTCATAAAAGTTGTATAGATCCACCTTTAGCTTGAGCACAGTGAATGATTAGTTTGTCAAAGTTATGCTTTAAAAAAAATAATAAAAGGACATCTACTCATGCCACTTCTGATCTTCTTGTCACTTAGGGTTATGGAAAAGATGTAAAAAGTTGAAAATTTACTAGAGAAGTCTTTTCACAAGGTAGAAGTAAAAACACAGAACTCAGACGACCTGTAGCTAAGTCCTAATCAGCTTCTTCCACAGAACCAAATTGAACACACGATAGAAAGTTCAATATTTTTTCACAACAAGCTAGGGGAAAAACAAACAAAACTTTTCTGGCCACTTTATTGAACAGCTAAATCTGAGAGTATGATTTGCATAAAAATGACTTCATGTGATTGTTTTTACAGAGAAAAATCTGTAAAAGATAATTTAACTTTTGCAATCATATAAACTTTTTCTTAAAAATTTATTTAGAAAAAAATACTATGAGAATTTTTCAATTTTAATGATCATTACACATCAGGATATAAAAATAAGTGAATTATTTTTGTATGTTACTTGGTTGACACTCAAAGATTTCTTTCTACATTTAATTTCTGTATGTTTCTAACCAAATTTTCTGAATTGTTGATATAATTATATTTCCCAGAATTTTTAGTTATATTCGAGAAACTAAATAGTTCTATTGCTTCCTATAAAATTTTTAGAAAACAGTTCCCTACATAACATGCTAACATTTATGACCCTCTTTAGTATACATTATTACCTTTAAAGTCTATAAATTATTACACTAATGGGATGCTAATGAATGCACAGCAACATTAACAATGTCTTGTACACTGAAGTGAAATTATATTACCACCTAAGATGAACAAAGTTCACAATTACCACAATGTGTCCAATATCCATTATGTATATATATATAATTCAACTTCCCTAAATTCTTCCCTTAATACACACATCCACCCTGGCCCCCCACCACAACCACTTCTCAAAAAGATTACTTTCAGCTGCAGTTGCCTGATCAGCTTCAGTCTGTTCATTTTCTGCACTGGAAATATCAGATCCATTTTCAGGTTCTATGTCATCCTGAAGGCTTTTATCCACATCATTAGAATTAGGGTCAAGTTCCCCTTCATGTTCTTGGGACATATGATCAACAGTCTGAGGTGGCAAGTATCTAAGTTGAGGTGATTCAGGCTCATGATGGCTTACTGGAGACTGCAACAAATGATGCTGCTGCCGATGCCGTTCTTTTTCCATTTGTTTGGCTTCCTGCAACTGGAAATAGAGTAATTTCCAATCACAGTAAAGTATAGTGTTTAAAACTTGGAGAGTAATGTTAAATTCAACCATAAGTCCTTTATACAAGTTGTCACTTTATCTCTAGGCTTTGAAATTACAGTTCATCAGAAACATAGAACATAAAATATGCTAATACACACAAAACAAGTAAGAGTGGTTACTTCTCAGGGGAATAGAAGAACAGTGAAGGAAGACTTTTACTATGCATTCCTCTTTTCATTATTTATACTGTATCAATGATGCCAACATATTACCTAAAAAAAAAAAAACTAAGATAATTTTAATAGCTTCATAACTGGGCTATTGCCAATAGTGGATTTACTCAAAATTAAAGTTTCACTGAGAGAGGAAACAAAGTGAATGGGGGAATAAAGTACACATATATGCATATTCATCTTTTCTTATATATAAAAAGACAAAGTCTAGAAAGATACACAAGAAACTAGTAATAATGGTTACCTATAAAAAGGTCAGGTTAAAGAAAGGACCAAACTGGAACAAGAGCAGGAGGAAATTTCTTAGTCTATATACTGCTAGGGCATGTTCTTACATCACATTGACAAGGATAAGGAAACTGACAGGTGCAAGTTGTTGCACAGTTATCGAACATAATTCTCTTTTAATTAAAAAACAATAAAATTATATTTAATAAAAATAAAATGAGTACTTACGTGCTTCTGCCCAGTCAGTCATCTACTAAGAATGAAAAAACATGTACCTACAAATATTTAAATTTTACTTTAGGTGAACAGTCATTATTATGTATATAATATCATCTATAAAACTAGCTCACTTGGGGCCTCCCTATTGGCGCAAGTTTAGTCTCAGCACTATGAAGCTGCTGGGAGCCACTGCAGCACATGTTTGATACCCAGCAGGCAGCTAACACACACGATGCAGCAGAACTTTCCTGTCTCATTGCTGCTCCCCTCAGCAGTGTATTTCAGTCAATCTGCCTGTTCTGCTCCCCACTCTGTCTCTGGTGAATTCTCTCATCCCTCCACACCTCTGGCCTACACCCTAGCTTGTATGCAATAAATAAATAAATCTTAAAAAAAAAATGCCAGCTCACTTGTAAGACGCTAAAATTAGTAACAACAGGAATCACAGGGTTTCATTTTTTAGCACTTTATTGCTTTTAGACACATTTTACTGGTCCTCATGACTTACTGTTTCTCAACTAATTTTCATGAATGTAACTTCCATGAACTAATTTGCATTCATGAATTTTCATGAATGAGTGTCAACTGTAAACATTTCTTATTCCCTAGTAATCTTACAGGCTATGTAGAACTAATCATAACAACTTAAAAAACAGATCTGAATTAAATATTTGAATGTCTGAGAGGTAAAGAGAGTCTTACAATCCATGTAGCTCAAATCCTTATTTTACAGACAAGGAAACTGATCGGCACAATAGTTGCACAGTTGGAATCAGAACACAACGCTCAGACCAGTACTTTAGCTTATTCATGACAAATTAATTCTCTAAATCATGAGAAACTTAGGGCTTACAATCCAATCCCATCCTCAACATAATTTAAGCAATCTGTACCTTGGTTCAGAGGAGGAAGCACATGCTTTGGAATTACAGACAGGCATGATATCTAATTCTAGCCTTTTCTATTTATTCCAGAGTTGTAGAAACTCTAGAACTATCCTTTAAAAAGAGGAAATGTTATTAGATAAAAATAAACCTTTAAACATTCTCTATACAATTCTATACATTCTAGAGAATGGTTTCCCAACAACAGTATCATTAACATATTAAATCAAATAATTCAGGGCGGGAGTGGGGGAGTGTCCTGTGCAATGCAGGGTGTTTGGCAATATCCCTATCCTCTATCCTCTACATGCCAGTAAGAGCAACCTCCCTCTTCATTAAAATCAAAAGAATCTCAAATGTAGGTTTAGGGGAAAAACCACCCCCAGATGAAAATCTTAGAAAGAAATTAGTATTTTCTCTTTTGAAATAGTTTTCGAGGGCCTCCCTGCTGGCGCAAGGAGTTAAGTCTGAGCACTATGAAGCTATTCAGAGTCACAGAGGTTCCCACATGGTGCAGCAGACCTCTCCTGCTTCGCCCACTGCTCCCCTCAGCAGTGTATTTCAGTCAATCTGCCTGTTCTATTCCCTACTCTGTTTCTGGTGAATCCTCTCACCACCCAACTGCACCTCTGGTCTACACCTCAGCTCTTGTATGCATAAATAAATAAATCTTTAAAAAAAATAGTTTTAGAGCTTAATACTTTGTAGAGAGCTTTACTTGTGGAAATGGGAAGAAAGTATTCCAGAGTATTCTGAATGGATTCTTTAAGTACAAATACAAAAAGAACTAAATTATAAATGCTGTAATCTCCTTATCAAATTTACTTCTCAGAGTAGTATGACTTGGCAATTCTAAATGCGTATGTGTTTAATAAGACTGAACAAATAATTTATACATAGAAAATGAAAGTCCTATTTCTCACAGTTCAGAAAAAGGAAATTACAAAGAGAGAGAAGGCTTAAATGAACCTTACGAGGTTATACTGTAATCACAAGTATCATTATAAACACAAGGTTTTTAATATATACAAATAAATAGTTACATACAACTGCTGTGGACAGGTGGTAGGGGGCATAGGCTCGTTATGCAGACAGGTATTGCCTATATGTGCTGAGGGGATCTCAAGCAATAACACCCCAGCAGCCATAAATAAACTCAGAGCTTAGGTTTTGGTTTCTAATCATTCTCCAATTGAAGAAGCCAGGGTTCCCTGTTGAATGGTTGATTCCAGGACTGAAGCAGAGAAAATAAAAAATGGCATTGAGATTTCACAAAGGGAGGAGGTGCTTAAAAAAGGATGGGGACTTATCAAAAGAACACATGACCAAAACTGGAATGATGTGGACAACAAAATAAAAAATGATAATATTGGATTATAATCCACAGAATAAAATAAGTATCTCTGAAGACAGATTAATATAAAATAACTGAACAAATTGGAAAGGAGGAGGTTAATACATAAGGAAAGAGAAACAAAACATCACAGAAATAATTGCTGCCAACAAGATCCACTGACAGATACTTAAAATGGAGGTTTGGGAAATTTGAAGGAGAAACAGGGTATCTGCGTAGTCTGAAAGTACCTTCCTAAAAAATTTAATAACTGCAAAAGGATAACTAGTAACTCAATGGAAAAACCTGACAGATACCACCTTAACCAAATAATCAACGTTAACATCACTAGTAAAAAGACCTATCATCATAAATTCCCGACAAAGTGCATCGAAAGGACAGAACATTGCTTCAGAGGTATTATGATCAAATTAAAAAAAAAAAGAGGCTTCCCTGGTGGCGAAGGGGTTAAAGTCTCAGAGCCATCAAGATATCCCCAGCCAGGGAGCTAACCCACATGGCACAGCAGATCACTCCTGTCTTGCCCACTGCTCCCCTCAGCAGTGCATTTCAGTAGATCCACCTGTTCTGCTCCCTACTCTGTCTCTGGTGTATCCTCTTACCCCTCCCTCCCATCTCTGGCCTACACCTTAGTCCTTGTACGCATAAATAAATAAAATCTTTCACCATAAAAAGGTCTCATTTTGTTCACAAGAAAACATCAGACAAAAGCAAGTTAAAGGAAATTCAACAAAATAATCAGTTATTAACGTTTAAAAAGCATTAAGAAAATGAAAAATAGAACTAAAGAATTGTCACAAACAGGAATGACTGAGCTATAACAACTCAATTTATATTAATTGCAATGTGGGATTCTGGCTCAAATTTTGAAACAGAAAAATTCAAGTAAGATCTGTAGTTTATTTAATAGTATTGTGCCAGTGTTAATTCCTGCTTTTAATCATTGTAACACAGTCAGGTAAGATGCTGGCATTAAGGAATCTATTATTTTGACAACTTCTAGGTAAGTTGAAATCAGTTCAAAATAAAAATTTAGAAGATGGTTTTTAATAAAAACTAGATTATTATAAAAACAACTAAATGGCTCTCTAGTTGCTGATTTCTTACAGAAAAAAATGTCATCAACATGGAGAGGCATTGTTTGTTTGTTATGAAGGTTCCGTGAATAATTTGTATCAGAATAGACCAAATTAGGTAGTTTTATATGAACATTATATTAATCTACTAAGCATGAGTATAATAAAAATATTAATTTATAAACATTTTCATGTGGAAGGTGGCAATCAATATCGTTCACATTCTATTTGTGAACTAAAAACATGTTACCCAAGTCAAACAAGTCAGCAAAGATCAAAACAAAGTGAAATAAAATATACCACCACAGATCTCTAGTAAGCAGAACTGTAAATGAAAAGCAGTGTTCTCTATAGGCACGAAAGATTTCACTCAAATTTCTGTTAAACTCTTTACTATGTTCGATGTCTGTAGTGGTCTATACAATTTTTTACTTTTTTTTTAAAATACTTACTGCTTGGTTTTCCATGCGTGCAAAGATAACATTTAGCATCTGAGTAAGAGTAGCTTTGGCTGTTGTCTGATTGATGAGATTTTTGCTTGCTAGATAGATATTGTAACATGTTCTCACAGCTTGCAGTACAGTTCCTTCATGGATTTCTATGTGTTGAGATGTTACTGCAGTAAGTAAAGCCTTAAAAAAAAAAAAAAAAGACAAAGTTAAAGCACTTTCCTATATGCAGAACTTCAGCTCTGGATACAAAAACATAAGCATTTTTAGATTAGAATTAAAACTTTTAGAAACCATTGCCATTTTCAGGTAGTGTACAGGCACACCTCAGAAATACCATGGGTTTGATTCCAGAAAACCATAATAAAATAGATACTGAAATAGAGCCACACAATTTTTTCTCCAGTACATAAAAAAATTATTTACACTATAGTGTAGTCTATTAAGTACGCAATGGCATTCTGCCTGAAAAGCAACATACATATCCTAATTAAAAAATGTTGTTCCCCCCACCCCTGACCCAACCCCATCCCCCTCACCAAAAAAGCTAACCAGCAATCTTAACCTTTTTGCCAGTGGAAAATCTTGCTTCCTATGTAGATGGCTCTTGACTTATCAGGATGATGATTTCTTAAAATAAGACAATGAAGCCTGCCATATCAACCGACTCTTCCTTTCATGAAATATTTCTCTGAAGGCATGCCGTGAGTTTTGGTAACAACAGAACTTTTTTGAAATTGGAGTCCATTGTCTCAAACCTTGCTGCTGTTTAATCAGCTAAGCTTATGTAATATTCTAAATCTTTTTGTTGTCATTTCAACAGTGTTCACAGTATCTTCACCAGAAGTAGACTGCAAATCAAGAAACTACTTTCTTTGTCAACCACATGAAGCAATCGCTCATTCGTTAGTCTTAGCATGAGATTGCAGCAGTTCAGTCACATCTTCAGGTTTCACATCTAATTCTAGTTCTCTTGTTATTTGCACCAGTTAGTTACTCCACTGAAGTCTTAAACTTCTCAAAGTCATCCACAAAAGTTGCAATCAACTTCTTCCAAACTCAACTGGAAGTCTGACCTCCTCTCACAAATTACAAATGTTCTTAATGGCATCTAGAATGGTGAATCTTTTCCAGAAGGTTTTCAACTGACTTTGCCCATATCCATCAGATGAATCAATGTCTATGGCAAATGTAGCTTTATGATATGTTTTTCATAAATAATAAGACTTGAAATTACTCCATAGGCTACTGAATGGATGTTATTTCAGTGGGCATGAAAATAACATCTCCATGAGAACACTTCTGTGACTAGGTGCACATTGTCAATGAGCAATAATGTTTTGAAAGGAATCTTTTTCTAAGAAGGTATTGATAGTAGGCTTTAAATATTGAGTAAGCCATACTATATATAGATGTGTTATCATTAGCTTTGTTGTTCCATTTGCCTAGCACAGTCAAAAGTAGGTTTAGTATAATTCTTAAGGGCCCTAGGAAATTGTGAATGATGAATGATCACTGGTTTCAAGCTAAAATCACCAGCCGCATTAGCCCCTAGACAAGAACTGGTTCTCCTTTCAAGTCACAATTATCTTCTCTATCAAAGTCTATGAAAGGTATCACATCCTCTTTCAATATAAGGCTGTTTCACTGAAAATCTGTTGATTAGTACAGCCACTTCCCTCAAATATCTCAGCTATATCGTCTCAAAAACTTGTTTCTACATCAGCACATGTTGTTTCATCTTGCACTTTGATGTTATGAAGACAGCTTCTTTCCTTAAACCTCATGAAACAATCTCAACCATCTTCAATGTTTCTTCTGCAGTTTCCTCACTTTTCTCCATCTTCACAGAATTAAAGAGTGTTAGGGTCTTATTCTGAATTAGGCTTTGGCTTAAGGAATGCTGTGGATTGTCTGTTCTTAGATCCAGATGGACTAGAACTTTTCCCTTCACTTAAATGATGGACACTTATCAGCAATAAGGCTGCTTTACTTGTAGTTGTATGTTCAATGAAGCAGCCCTTTTTATTTCCTTCAAGAACATTTTCCTTTGCACTCATTACTTAGTGCAAGAGACACAGCAGTCTATCTCAACCTGTGACATGCCTTCCTCACAATGTTTCAACATTTTTAGCTTTTGGTTTAAAGTCAGAGAACTACAATTCTCCTTTTACTTAAAATACTTAGAGGCCATGCAGGATTATTATTTGGCCTATAATATGATTGCGTTTCAGGTACTAGGGAGGGATAAGAGACAGGGAAATGGTCAGTTGATGGTGAGGTCAGAACACACGTAACATTTACCCATTAAATTTGCTATTTTATATGATGCAGTTTGTGGTGCTCCAAAATAATAGCAGCATCAAAGATCACAAATCAACATAGCAGATATAATGATAACAAAAAAGTTTGAATACTGTGAAGAATTACAAAAATGTGACATTTAGAGAACAACGTTGCAAAAATTACACCAATAAATTTGCTCAACACAAGCTGCTGCAAACCTTCAATTTGTTAAAAACAGTGTCTGTGAAGCAATAAAGCAAAATGAAAAAAGCAAGGTACATCTATATACAGAATCTGTAATTGCCTTGACTTTATCAACTATTAAAATATCTTGTTTTATTCATTCTGGCAGTACTTTCCATGTAATTCTCCAAACTCAAAATAGTAGAATATCATTCCATTAATTTGTTTCAACTCAAGTTTCATTTTAACAATAATATGCATTTAGTTTATTAAAATGTATAGCATCAAAATTCTGTCACAATAGAACACAGATATACCTCACACAATACATCTGAACTAGGCTGATAACTTTGGGTAATACACATTGTGTTTGTTCATTTCAATTTTTTTCTGAGAACAACTTTACAGACTGGACTCAATACAAGAGTTTTATACTGTCACTGTTGAAGATCTTTATAAATACTTTACAATAAAACATTTAAAACAATCCTAAGGTGAATCCTCCAATAAAGGGAACAACTTTAATTTACGCAAATGTTGACACATTCTATTACCACCAACTTCTCAAAAACAAGGCCTTGTATCTTTTGTACTTTTATGTTGTACAATGCTAAGAAGAGTTAGTATTGAGTATATGCTAAATAAATCATGAATGCATGAAATGGCAAGTAACAGGTCAAACTGACTGAAGAGCTTTTTGACAGCAAAGACATTAGATGACTTGTAAATACAGCAACTGAATCTTAAAGACTCAGAAGGGGCTTACAAACATATGAACACTTTATACAAGTAAACAATTTCAAAAGTGCAGACGATACCAGAAAATTTTACTAATTTATACATGCATATATACAAACATAGTACCAGTACAGTTAGTACAAATCCAGAAAAGGGCTTAGCTGAATGGGTTCAGCTGAACAAGCCAAGGAATAGGTACAGGGAATCAGGAGAGCTGGTGTACAAGTAGTTCACATGATGAATCATGGGAAAGAAGATCCAAAAGGTTCAAAAATACAGAAGACTGGATACATGAAATCTTCATGTGCTACTCTGAAGCTCCAAAGATGGAATGTATATGGTAAATATACCAGGAACTGAGAACCCTGGTACACTCTAGGGGCCACAGTCTAAACTGGGACACTCAGAATAAAAGATTTGGAAATAAATTCTTCTTCTAATGAACTCTTGATAACAAATAGCAAAAGCCCCTGACTGGGGGTCTACAGAGCACTCAATGACATTTATTATAGCTGGAAGGCACATGAAATATTTCCAATATTTTCAAGATAAAAAGCTTCTGATTTTAAAAATAATAGATTATGAGTAACAAATTCACTTATTATATTACCTTTATTATTTGCAACTGAACGCCTTCATCTGTTTGAGGACCTTGGAAACAGCCACAAATTGTTTCAATAATTCTATCAATTAATTTTTTGCCTGGTGTTGTACTATCTGGAGCATTTCCAGTCAAATGCCCATAAGCAATAAGTTTCTGAAATGGAGAAAGAAAATAAAGATCCTAATTAAGCTAAGCAGTATATATGCTAACTAAACATACATTAAAATAACAACATACAATTGAATAGATATTAAACTTTTTACATAAATAAATTAAGGTATAATCAAAGCCAAGACTCTACCAACTTTTCCTGAAAATTTATTAGCTATTAACATGTGGAATTATTTATACTTGTACTACCCACAAAAATAACCGCAAAACTTTTAAAAAGCACAAAAATAACCATAATATTTCAGAATGACTGTGAGTTAGAATGGATTACTGGTTTTTAAACTAAGCAAGTTTTTTTTTAAAGATTTATTTATTTGTGCATACAGGAACTGGGGTGTAGGCCAGAGGTGTGGGGGGTAAGAGGATTCACAAGAGACAAAGTGGGGAGGAGAACAAGCGGATCTAATGAAGTATACTGCTGAGAGGAGAAACGGGCGAGGCAGAAGAGTTCTGCTGCGCCATGTGGGACGCTCCCTGGCCGGGGAACGAACTTGTGCTGCAGTGGTTGCGGACACTGCCGAGACTTAACCCGTCACGCCACCAGGGAGTTCCCTAAATTAAACAAGTTTAAATGACCCAAAATTGCTTTACAAACTATATCAGTGAATACACCAAAAACCCAGTTTCTATATACTGGTTGCAATATATCAAGAATGAGTGAGCACATTCATTATTACCAAGTCCTAGAAAGAAGGACTCAGACATAATTTACTTATATCGAAAGTACTTAACTTTAACCTCTCTTAAGAACAAATCCTATGGATATGGTCTTTTCCTCCCTACTGAACTATCAGTTGAATAGGCATAACCCCAAACAGTAAGGATGCCTGAAGAGAAGGACCCCACAACCTAAAGGTTTGCCTTACGGAATTAGATTTATAAAAATTTTCTGACATAAATAAAACCATTTGCAGGGCCTCCCTGGTGGCGCAGCGGTTGGGCGCTGTGCTGTGGAGCTGTTGGCAGCGCCCAATGCGGGTTCGACGCCCAGCCGGGGACAGTCCCGCATGGTGCGGCACATCTCTCGTGCCTCACCCACTGCTCCCCTCAGCAGTGTATTTCTGATCTGCCTGTTCTGCTCCCCATTCTGTCTCTGGTGAGCCTTCTCGCCGCCCCCCGCCTCTGGCCTGTACCCCAGCTTGAACAACAACAACAACAACAAAAATAAATAAATAAATAAAAATAAAACCATTTGCAAATGACAACATATGTAAAATCAGTAGCAGGTTAAAAATGAATCTTTCATTTCGCTAATGGAAAGAGAGACCAAATCAACGTGTTCACTATTGGTAACACCGGTCAACAAATTTTTACAAAAGTCATGTTACTGGAATAATATTAGTCATTTCCTATCAATTTCTATGTGCTCAACACGAATAAGACAGTCCAATTCTAATTTTGTTTCCTTTTAGTCAGGACGACTTTAGCTATGTGGGGTTTTTTGGGGTTCCATATGAATTTCATCAGTATTCGATCTATTTCTTTGAAGAATGTTATTGAGATTTTTATTAGAAGTGTTGAATCTGTAAATTGCTTTTGGTAGGATTGCCATTTTGATAATATTAATCCTTCCAATCAATGAGCAGGGGATGTCTTTCCATTGTCTTGGGTCTTCTTCTATTTCTTTCACCAGTGTTTTATAGTTTTCTTTGTGTAAGTCCTTTACGTCTTTTGTTAGATTTATTCCTAGATATTTGATTTTTTTGGTTTTGATTTTGAAGGGGATGGATCTCTTAACTTCTTCTTCTTCAGATTGGGTGTTTGCATATAGGAAGGCTACTGATTTTTGTGCGTTGATTTTCTATCCTGCTACTTTACTGAACTGGTCTATAATTTTGTTTATATTTTTTTATTGTTATTTATGTCTTTTACATTTTGTATTCCCCTTGGGCAGCCCACCAGCAATTCACCCGTGATCCATCTCCATGGTCCCCTGTATTCTCCTCTCTTCCATTTTGTGCCCTTATCCCC